>QAOC01007040.1:17115-104583 GCA_003255005.1 Begonia fuchsioides
TTTTGTTGCAAGCAATGAAGTGAGCCATCTTGGAGAATCGGTCAACAACTACCATGATGGCCTCTTTTCCCCTAGGAGTCCGAGGCAACCCCAAAACAAAGTCGATGCTCACATCCGTCCACGGTTGAGAAGGCACCGGCAATGACATATACAAACCTTGAGGGAGCAATCGGCTTTTAGCCTTCTTGCATATAATGAATTTGTCTATGTACTTGTGCACCTCCTTGATCATGTGTGGCCAAAAAAAATGTTCCTTCAATGCTTCTAGGGTCTTCTTTTCCCCAAAGTGTCTGGCTAATCCTCCACCGTGAGCTTCCTTTACTAGTGACTCTCTAAGGTTGCACTTGGGAATACAAAGCTGTCCCCCTTTAAATAGGTAGCCATCCGTCAAGTGATAGGCACCTCCTTCCTTGTTTAAACACCTTTCAAAACATTCCTTGAAGTCGGGGTCCTCTTTATATGAGGTTTTGATCCACTCAAATCCCAAGATTCGGGAAGTGAGCTCGGTAAGCAACATAGTTCTTCTTGAAAGTGCATCGGCCACCACATTCACTTCACCCTTCTTGTACTTAATAATATAAGGAAATCTCTCAAGAAACTCCACCCATTTTGCAAGTCTCTTGGTGAGCTTCCCTTGGCTTTTAATGTGCTTCAATGCTTGGTGGTCCGTGTGTATAATGAATTTCTTAGGAAGGAGATAATGCTGCCAAACCTCAATGGTTCTTATCAAAGCATACAACTCCTTATCATAAGTGGAGTAATTCAAGGCTGCCCCTTTTAATTTCTCACTAAAGTAGGCCACGGGCCTCCCTTCTTGCATGAGAACCGCTCCTATGCCGAGGGCCGAGGCATCACAATCCACTTCAAAAACCTTATGAAAATCCGGGAGCACTAAGAGAGGAGCATTGCAAAGAGCTTCTTTGATCCGATCAAAACTTGCTTGGCAAACCGGTGTCCATTCAAACTCCTTCCCCTTTTTTGTACAATCCGTGAGGGGAGCAACAATGCTACTAAAACCCTTGATGAACTTCCGGTAGAATGAAGCAAGGCCATGGAAGCTCCTAATGTCTGAAACGCACCTAGGGATCGGCCATTCCCGAATTGATTCTATCTTGCTTTGATCAACTTCTATCCCATTCTTGGACAAAATGAAGCCGAGGAAATGCACTCTTTCTTGGACAAAGGAGCACTTCTTCAAATTGTAAATAATTGAGCCTGTCTAAGTGCATCAAATAATATACGAAGGTGTCCCAAGTGATCCAGATACTGTGCACTATAGACTAATATATCATCAAAGTATACTATCACAAATTTTCCCAAGTAATCTTTCAGCACATGGCTCATTAAACGCATAAAAGTGCTAGGGGCATTAGATAGCCCAAATGGGATAACTAACCATTCATAAAGTCCATACTTGGTTTTTAAGGCGGTTTTCCACTCATCTCCTTCTAGCATCCTTATTTGATGATATCTGCTTTTTAGATCGATCTTTGAGAAGTAGGCAGCACCACTTAGCTCATCCAATAAGTCCTCCAGCCGTGGTATAGGAAACTGGTACTTGATGGTTATTTGGTTGATTGCACGGCTGTCAATGCACATCCGAGAGGAGCCATCCTTCTTTGGCACCAAGAGTGTAGGAACCACACAACGACTAAGAGACTCCCAGATGTACCCCTTCTCCAAGAGCTCTTGTACTTGATCATCAAGCTCTTTAGCCTCCTCGGGATTCATTCTATATGCTGGTTGAGGATTCTAGGGTTCAATGATCCATAAATCCATTATGGGCCTAGGTTCTAAGGTTCAGGTTTCAGGGTTTTAGGGTTCTAGGTTTCAAGCTCCACGGTTCAAGGGTTCACGGTTCACGGTTCTTGGGTTCAGAGATCCATGGTTCAAGGATTTAGGGTATTAGGCTTCCTTGTTTAAGGGTTAAAGGTTGCAATGTTTTAGTTTCCAAGGTTCAGGGTTCCATAGTGACACGCTCCAAGATGCGGAGGTGTCGGGAAGAGAGGAGATGGCAACAATCTGCCGAGAGAAAGAAAGGTAGGCAGCAACAGGGGATTGGAGCAAGGAGAACTCCAAACGCATACAGGGGCTTTAGCTAGAAATTGGAGGACTTAAACCTTTGAGAGTGGGATAAGTTTGGCCAAATTTACAGCTTAAAAACACATGCGGATCAATAAAATACACAGAGGCAATTTTAGGTGCACAAACAGACAAAGCTGAAAGAAACAGTGTAAGGGTGTTGGGGAGACTTCTGCACAACTTCCAATGCAGGGAGTCTGGGAGGGTGGAAATTAGCAAAACTTAACTTCAACGAAGTGGGAAGAAATTGCAAGTGGTTTGAGGGGAAAGGCACGGGTAGATTGGAAGATATGCAGGATAGAAAATTGATGGACAGAACTGCCCGATTTCAGGAGTTCGGGTAGAAGGCAGTGGAAAAAGCATGCATAACTCTTGATGGGGAGGGGCTGTGGCTAAACGTAAAGAACAGTTATTTCAAGCCATGAAAGAGGAACTCACAGCCATAAAATTGGGGACTTTTGTTCACGGAAAACAGAAATGGCACGAATTGGACTTTTGTTGCACAAATTCACTCGGGTAAGCACCAAAAACAGCAACCAACACCAAAGACAAACACAAATGCAAACAACAAATGGAGGAAGGCTATGGGATTTCCAAGCTCGCTTTTGTTCCTAAACAAGTGAGGAAGGAGGTTGGAATAAGGTTTAGTGATCCTAGCTAATCACCAACACCAAGACATACAAGAATCAAGGATGTTACTCACTTAGATTCCCAAATTCCGTGAGAAAAGGAAGGGCTTGAGAGCTTCAAAGCTTCTTCAATTTACCAATATCTTTTTCTGCCTTTCATTCAACGTGGAAGAGGGTTTCATACACCCTCCAAATTACACAAAAGAAATAAAAAAAATAAACCTAAATTAGGGACCAATGAGTGACTAGAGTAGGAGTTAGGTGAGAATTGGGTCCCACCAAGCCTCCTATCCAACCACATGGAACTTTCAACTAAAACCACGTCCCAAGCATATCTGAAAAAAAAGAAGGATAAATAGAAACTTAGGGTTGGACCTAAGTTCCATCAAAAAGGGCTTGGGTTGGTCCAAACAGAACCAAAATCCTATCAAAATTGGTTCAATCCGAACCAATTTGATTACAACAAAACATACTTCCCTACTTAAAAGATTTATAAGTAGGAACTACTTATACAAATATTCGGCCACTCCTTATGGACTCTTCTTGCAGGAACTACTCTCCCATAATGGTGATGGGGCATTCGGCCATCTTAATGCATGGAGTCGGATGTGGTCACGGTTTGGGTGGGAGGCTTCGGCAAGGAGAATCTTGTAACTCGGCCAACTTCTCCTCTTCTTTATACTCCCATTGTAAGCAATGCTTGGGGAGTTCTTGATCATGATGTGAGGGAGCTCCTAAGAGATCCAAGGAAGAAAAAGTGAAACCTGCACAATCAACAAACATGTTAGCTAGTTGTCTTGCTTGACTCTGGGTTGCCGCCCCCTTTGGTGGTTGTTGGTTCCCGAGCACATCACATAGTTTGAGGGCTGTAGGTCTAGGGTTCCATGGATCAGGGTTCTAGGGTTCAAGGTTTAAGGGTTCCAAGGTTTTAGGTTTTAGGTTTTAGGGTTCGGGGTTCCAGGGGTTAGGGTTCAGATTCATGGTTACAAGGTCAGGCATCTAGAGTTCCAGGGTTCAGAGTTAACAGTTCGAGGGTTCAGTGTTATGCGTTATGCATTTTGTGTACATGGTCCAAGTTTAGGGCTTCTTGGTTCTGGGTTCAGGGTCCATGGTTCATGTTATAGGGTTGCAAGGTTCAACGTCCAGAGTTAAGGGTTCTATGTCAGGTTTCAAAGTTCCAAGGGCCATGGTCAAGGGTTTTGCGTCTACGGTCCAAAGTCCAGAGTTTACGGTTCAAGGGTTTATTGTTAAGGATAGTGTTCAACCATTTCACGGTCTAGTGTTTAGGGTTTAGGATTGTAGAATTTAAGATCAAATTTTATAAGGTTCCATGGTTAAGGGTTTAGGGTTTCAGAGCTACAATGTTCAAGGTTCAGAGTTAAAGGTTCAAATGTTCAGGGTTCAATGTCCTGAGTTAAGGGTTCATGGTTCATTGTTTAGGGTTCTAAGACCATGGTTAAGGGTTTAGGGTTCAAGCTATACATTTTAAGGTTTCAAGGGTGAGCAATTAATGATTCTCAAGTTCAGAGTTCTCAGGTTCAGGGTTCAGGGTTCCGAGTTCAAGGTTTGAGGTACTAGGGTATAGGGTCAAGGGTACAAGCGATTCTGAGGTTCAAGGGTTCAAAGTCCAAGGTTCATGGTTTAAGGTTCAAGGGTTTCATTTTGTAGGTCTAGGGTTCATGGGTCCAAGATTTAATGTTCAAGGTTACAAGCTTACAGGGTTTAAGGGTTCACAGTTCAAGGTTGAAGGTTGAAGGTTGAAGTTTAGGTTTATAGTTTAGGGTCTAGGATCAGGGTCCATGGTGATATGATCTTAACTAATATAGATTGATCAGTGATCGAATGCGGAATATAAAAGAAAGTAAAGATAGAAATGGAACCTTGACCCGAAGTCGACGGACGTTTCAACCTTAGCTTAGAAAGAGCTTAAGACCTGAAACAATAACGCGACTAGGAACCTTGGATAGGAAAGACGCCACAAACGAAGGGATTCCGTTTGATAAGTCAGAAACGACGTTGTTGGACTTGCAATGAAAGACCGAACAACAAGTTGAAAAGGAGAAGTCTCTCACAATATGATTCACAAAACTCAAGTTCCACTGAAATGATAAATCTAGTACATATTTATAGGACTCATTTCTCACCTAATTTCTCTTCTTCCAACATCAACCACTTTCTCACCCACTTTCTTACCAACTTTTCTACCTACTTTTCACCTACTTTTTATATGACATGCAACATAGATGATAAGTACATAATAGTCTAATCTATAATAATGTCATCTTGTCCGATGTGCACTTGAATGCATGTCATGCATTTAACTTTGATATTGTCGGGAACAATAACGCCGTCACAATTGAGAAGTTCTTGGATATATATGTTTAGTTTTTCACCAAACTTCTTTGCTCGATCTTCTGTCATTTTTCCTTCTATGCTTGCTCCGGTTACATTTAATTCTTTTCCTTTGCTCTTCGTGATTTCCTCATCATTCCCTCCTTCTTTAAAAAGATTTGTCTTAAAATCTTCTGCATAAAAAGGAAATAAATCAGAAACATTAAATGTGACACTAACATTATACTCACCTGGAAGATCTAAACGGTAAGCGTTATCATTAATGCGCTCGACAATTTGAAAAGGGCCATCTCCACGTGGTAGTAGTTTAGATTTTCTTTTGGTTGGAAATCGTTCCTTGCGAAAATGTAGCCACACCCAATCTCCTGGTTCAAAAGTGACACTTCGTCGTCCCTTGTTGGCGTGTTTCACGTATTGTTCAGTTCGTTTCTCAATATTGCGCCTTACAGTCTCATGAAGCTTTTTAACAAGTTCTGCCTTCCTGTTCCCATCTAAACAAACACGCTGAGAAGCAGGTAAAGAAGATAAATCTAGAGGAGTTAGTGGATTAAAACCATATACGATTTCAAAAGGTGAAAACTTAGTAGATGAATGAACTGAGCGATTATAAGCAAATTCAGCATGTGGTAAACACTCTTCCCAACTCTTAATGTTTGTCTTTATGATAGATCGTAGTAATGCCGATAAGGTCTTATTGACAACTTCTGTTTGTCCATCAGTTTGTGGGTGACAAGTGGTGGAGAATAGAAGTTTGGTGCCTAATTTACCCCATAATGTTTTCCAGAAATAACTCAAAAAATTTGCATCTCTATCAGATACGATGGTTTTAGGAATCCCATGCATCCTAACAATTTCTCGAAAAAAACAAATCGGCAACATGGGTCCCATCATCAGATTTGTGGCATGGAATAAAATGTGTCATTTTAGAAAATCTATCCACCACAACAAAAATTGAATCATTACCTTTCTTACTTCGAGGCAAACCTAGTACAAAATCCATTGAAATATCTATCCAGGAAGCATTAGGGATGGGTAGTGGCATGTACAAGCCATTGGGTTGGATTCTAGACTTCGCTTGTTTACATGTAACACATTTGTTACAAATCCTTTCGACATCCCTTTTTATACGTGGCCAGTAAAAGTGCTCTTGGATGACACCTAAGGTCTTTGCTATCCCAAAATGCCCCATAAGACCTCCTCCATGTGCTTCCCTCACTAAAAGTTCTCTAATCGAACAATTAGGAACACATAATTTATCTTTCTTGAAAAGAAAACCATCATGCTCCCTTATATAGTTCTCCAAAATCTTTATCATTAGGGTATGCATCTTTTATAAACTCAAATCCAATTAGTTTAGCTCCTAAGGAGGAGATAAGAACATACCTACGAGAAAGGGCATCAAAATTGGATGCCTTACAAAATGATGACAATCCTATTTATAGGTGTTAGCAACCCCTTCTATTAATTGAGATAATAAAACTTAATTATAGCCATAAAAACTCTAAACTTTTGGCCTTTCAACTACATAACTTATGACCTTTCATCTAGATAATTTTTGGCTTTTCATTTTTTTAACTTCTAAATTAAAACCCACTAAATAACATTTCATTTTATTCAACAGGGGCGAGATAAGCTTCTTCACTGCAGCAACCGGGGTTGTCTAAGAAGGTGCACTCCTTTAGGGAGTGAGGATTAGAGGAGAAGGTTTAGGGATGGTAGGGGCCTCGGCCACAACACTGGATTCAAACTTTTATTTTTAATTGTGCAGCAATGGGAGCAGTATTCGGGTTTTGTTTCATAGGTTACTGATTGAGAGAATGGTTTTCCGTGTGTGTCAATGAACTTAACTTCTCTAACCGGCTCTTTGGAAACATTCACTTCAATTAGAACCTGAGCATAACCGATACGACTAAAGTTTTATTGAGCAGATCGGTCATCATTGGCTTTCCAACTTTTGAGGAGATTTTACTTATAATCTTCTCACTCAAAAAATCGACGGGGAGGATGTGGAATTTTACCTAGATGTGAATGGTTCTGATTTTATCCTTTTTAAAGTTAAAACAATAGGGCATTGACTTTTGGTCCAACCTCTCGGGATAGCCAAACTCAACCTCGCCCAACATGTAACTATTTACGTACATTTTATTCATTTCATTTCTTTGATTATTTGATCGTTGAAGGTACCACGGGAGAGAGTAGCACCATTTGGCCTCCCTCGAGGCATTCTAACTCGAGCTCCTCCTTCAACGACCCGTTGCATATTATCACGAAAATCATGCATGTAAATCATTTTCGTATTTTTCTTAAAACCATGATGCATGAAGAATTAAAATGCATGAAGAATTAAAATGCATGAACACGATAACATGCAATAAAATATACAATTCAAACATTGCAGGCATTCTAAACATACATCTTTATTCTAACACCAATAATCAATCAATCATCAAACAAAGCACACAAACATATCCTCAAATAAATTGAGGTCGGTGTATTGTGCATGTGCAGCCACGTGGTCTTGAATTCCCTCAGCCAATTTTACCTTCTTTCTTTGCCCAAAATGCCCCTCTATTAGCTGAAGATCCCTCATGCAAAACCCCATACAAAAGCATGCAAAAAAAAAATAACCAAAATGAACCTAGCCGAGAAAACTTCTCGGGTACTCTAAAGTTCAACGTAAAAATTAACGTAAAAAGTATCCTAAAAATGCAATAAAATTCCTTCCCTCCAAGGAAAAGTTGATGAGTGGAGTCGTGGGACCTTTGATCACATTTGCATGGGACTCCAACTCGCCATGCAACGTGACACTTCAATCGGGTTCGGGTGCGGGCTTGATTCCGGGAGGCTCGGTTATTGGTTGCAATTCCTCTTCTTCTCCACACAAAGTTATCACGTGTTTTGGCCTTAATTGATCCTCCAAAGTTAGCTTTAACATGTATAATTCTTCAAGTAATTTTCCTGCAAAATTAACAAACATATTAGAAAATGCCCGAGCTCGGGCTCGGGTGAGTATTCCGCTCAGTATGCCAAACTGTGGCATGTCACAACGGCTAACGCCCAAAAATACTTAGGAAGAACATTTTCATTAAGCATGGTTCTAGCTAGCTCTTGCAAAGATCTATTTTTTCTCTCAACAACTTCATTTTGTTGAGGAGTCCTAGGGGAAGAGAAGTTGTGATTGATACCATTCTTAAGGCAAAAAAGATCAAATCTCTCATTTTTAAATTCTCCTCCATGATCACTCCGAATAGCTACAGTAGAGAGATCCTTTTCATTTTGAACTCTCTTCCTAAAAGATGAGAAAGTCTCAAAAGTCTCATCCTTAGATCTAAGAAAGAATACCCAAGAGAATATTGAGAAATCATCAACAATCACAAAAGCGTAATGTTTACCACCTAGACTTGCTACTTTGGAAGGACCAAAGAGGTCCATGTGAAGGAATTGAAGGGGTTTAGAGGAAGACACAATGCTTTTTGAAGTAAATGAACTGTTTGTTTGCTTCCCCATTTGACATGCATCACAAGGTTTATCCTTCTCAAAAAGATATTTTTGGAAGGCCGTGATGTGCCTTCGGGTTATGTTGGCACGTCGGGAGGTAGCCGAACGCACGGATCACGTAGCCGATGAGGTTCGTGATAGTGCTCCGTCCAGAATCTGTCGTGCGGAAGCGTATAAAACGTGATGGTTGTGTAATGGGATGTATTTGGTGAGGTTCGCTCGAGGAGATTATGAGATGGCTCGGGCGAATGTGAATATGGCTCGGGATGGGTGTTTTGCGGTCGTTTAGTGGAGGAAGGTTATCACTCGTGAATGGTGCGGTAACGGGAAGGTTAGAAGGTGGCTGAGGGATGATTTAGATCCAAAACACTCGAGCAATCAAGTGTTTGAATCGAGTAGACCTTGGTTTGCACACGGATATGACGCACCGCGCGCTTACAAGGGTTGACGATTGCTCGGCCGGATATGAAGCACCGGAGAAGCAAGGTCGGATGAGGGAATTTGACAATAAGGCTCTTGGCTCTTAGATTATCAAACATTCACTAACTTCATTAACGTAAAAGAAGAGTACTTAAACAAAAACGAAAGTAAACTAAAAACCCTAAGAAGAATGTGGTCCGTCCGATGTCTTGGACGTCCATGATGCTCTCGTGTCAACATGCATCAAAATAGGTAGAATCCCTATCTTATCGTGGTAGTTGAGATTCTAGGAGATTTGGTCATCAGATGCATGGAGTGGACTGGGCCGGCGCTTGAGTGGGCCTGGTCTTGGGGTCGGGTGGCCGAGTAGGTGGGCCGTGTCCAGGTTCACGTGGACCGTGTCCTGGGCTCGGCGATCTGTGTCACGTGGCCGTGTCCTGGGCCCGATGTCTCGTGTCTCGTGGCCGTGTCTCAAGCTTCCTGGGCTGTGTCACGTGGTCGTGTCCTGGTCTTCGATGGGCTGTGTCTGGTGGCCGTGTCATGGCCCGTGTGGGCCGACGACTCAGCGAGGTGTCACGGCTTCCTTAAGATTGGCGTGGGCCAATTTAATACGCGTATCTCCGAAGCTCCTAGGAAGGCCAAGGATGCTAATAGCTTGGCCCGTCTTGATGTTCGCCTTAAAGGGGCTTAGGTTGACCGAGCCCCTCTTGTCTTGACACTTGGTTCGTTCGTCGTCCATCTTTCGGCCCGTCATTCTTCCTCTTCTAGCTAACTAGGCTAAGTGTGACCTCGTGGGTCACTTATTCTCCTGGGCTGAAATCCTTAGAGGATTCCAGCCACGCTACAGGTGGTGTCGTCGTCGGCCATGGTCGAGTCGGTGGATGTGTTAGCCTCGGCCATGGGTATGTCGCTGGGCGCAACGGCTTCGGCCGTGCGCGTGTTGCTGGGCGCTCGAGCCTCGATCGTGTGCATGTCGCCTGGTGCGTCGTGCATGTCCGGCTTGATGATGCTCGGACGCCAATATAGCACCATCTTTAACTGCTCTCGATCCTCCTCGGAAGGTATTTCTGAGGCTATGTTACCTGCAAAATGAGCAATTATGTTAGTAAAAACACCCGGGCTCAGGGAGTGATCGGATGTGCACTCCCGTTGCACATCAGGCCCCTAACAAGATTTTCCTTCGAGATCCTAGCTAAGGTATCTATGCTAACGTGGCCTAGCCTCCTATGCCATGACCTACTATCAATAGAGGAATTTGCACTAAAGCATTTTTCATCAAAACAAGCAACATTATCCATATCAATAGTATAAACATTTTCAGTTCTATAACTTATGAATAAAATTTTACTACTTGAGCTATCCTCTATTATGCATGTTTTAGATTCAAAAATAACTTTATATCCTTTATCACATAGTTGACTGATACTCCAAAGATTATGTTTTAAATCATCAACTAATAAAGCATTTTCAATGATAGGAGAGGAAATGTTACCTATGCTTCAAATCCAATGATTTTCCCTTTTTGGTTCCCTCCAAAAGTGACATTTCCTTTCTTTTGCTTGATGGAGGAGAATTTTGAGGGATCTCCCATAATATGTCTCGAGCATCCACTGTTGAGATACCAAAGATTCTTTGAAAGGGAGACTTCCACCTACACAACAAAATTTAGGTGTTCCTTTTAGGTACCCAAACCATTTTAGGTCCTTGAACGTTAGACTTGGTTCCTTTGAGAACCCATCTTTGAGTGACTCTTTGATTTTTACCTTTTAATTTTAAAGAACAATCAAATGAGGTGTGTCCTATTCTATTACATGAATGACATGTGCTTGGTTTAACAAAGAGGCTCTCATAGTTCTTTTTATTTTTGAAAGGCTCATATCCTAAGTCAACTTTGTCAAAAGTCAATCTTTGTCCACCTAGAAGCATTTTCAAATTTTTGGTACCCTTTGTAAACCTCAGTATTATAGCATTCAATTCATTATTTTCCCTTTTTAAATTAGCTATCTCCTCTTGAAAGGGAATAAAGTATTGTTGTGTTCCTTAGTTAGAACTGCATGTTCCCTTTTTAATTGTTTATATTTAGATTTCAACATATTAAAATCATTAAGTAACTCATTGAAAGTATCAAACAAATCATTATCTTCATAAGAATTATTTAAATCACTAAAGGAGTCATGTACCTTATCCTCCTTTGCCATGAAGCATATATTTACTAGTTCTTCGTCTTCAGATGAAGAGGAAGATCAGTCACTGTCATCCCACATAGCTTTCATTGCTTTCTTCTTGTATGCCTTGGGAAATTTCTTCGTTTGAGGACATTCAGATTTGAAGTAACCTGGTTTTCCACAGTCATAACATGTGAGTTCCTTTTTCTTTTCTTTGAGTTGCCTTTCTCTTTTAGGTAACTCTTTTCCTCGCATCTGTTTCTTTGTAGGAACCTCTTGAACTTCCTTGTGATGAAGGCAACATCTTCATCATCCTCTTAATCACTTATAGCTTCAGCTTGTTTGCTGGAGGATGCTTTAAGGGCAATGTCCCCTTTTTTTTATGTTTCCTTCTCCTTAATCTCATCCTTATCTCATGTGTCATTAAAGATCCGATGAGTTCTTCAATCTTAAGAGCCATGAGGCCTTTAGCCTCTTGTATTGTTGTAACCTTTGGTTGCCATGTTCTTGGAAGAACTTGAAGAATCTTTCTAACGCACTCTTCATCTGAATATATCTTGCCTAGCACTTTCAAACCATCAGTAACATTTGTGAAGCGTGTAAACATGAAACTAACTGTTTCATCACTATGCATAGTAAATAGTTCATACTCATGTACAAGCATACTATTTTCTTTTACTTGGTTAGTTCCTTCATGTGTTACTTCAAGTAATTGCCAAATATCTCGAGCATTATCACAACTTTGTACTCTATTAAATTCATCACTAGTTAGAGCACAGTACAAGGTGTTCATTACTTTGGCATTTAAACTTAATTTTCTTAGGTCATTCTCATCATATTCACTACTTGGTTTTGGTATACATATGCAATTCTCAATTTTAATTAGCACATATGGACCATTTTCAATTATGTTCCAAACGCTGTAGTCCATAGCTTGAGTAAAAATTCTCATCCTAGTTTTCCAATATACATAGTTGTTACCATAAAAAAGAGGGGATCTAGTGATTGATTGACCCTCAGTGTGTGACGTGTTCATAATAAAAGCCATTGCAGGGAAATTTAATGCAAGTTGATAAATCACGAAAAATTCTTATCTAACCCTCTCTGATACCAATTGTTGGACTGGTTTTAACCTAAGTGAGGGGNGAGTTAAATTCCTTAAGTAAAAAAGTTATGGAAATTGATTATCGATTCAATTTAGGCAAGCACAATCAACAAAGTAAACGGTTGAGGGAGAGAAATTTTGACACCGATATGTTTTTGCAGTTCGGCGAACAACTGCCTACGTCCGCGCTTCAAGGTAACTCCTTGAAGATCTTTCACTTGATTGAGCTTCCGGGCGTCAATCTAACCTTTACACCTTGACTCTTCTTTCTTAGAGGCTTCACCCCTTTTTTACTCTTCTTTCTCAGAGGCATCACCCCTTTACAAGTTCACTCAATTCTATCATTACAAGACTTTACGGTTTCTAAACCTACTCTCTCAATCACAAGATGAATAATCAAAGGTGGATACAAGAGATGAGAGAGTAAAATAACTTGATAATGATTTTGGAAGCGTTTCAGCGTGTTTTTCTCTCAAGGAAAATTGCCTTTTCAACTGGCTTCTCTTCAACTTTTTATAATTATGTAGCAGCTCAAGATCGGGTGGTCGACGTAAGTACGGGAGCGGTTGACCGCAATATAGCCGTTTAGACTCATTAGAAAGTAGCGTTGGAGCTTTGACTCTGTAGTTGTTCCTGAGCGGTCAACATAATCGTGGAGTGGTCAACATAAGTATAGTTGATTAGCCTTTGAAGGTGCTGCGGTCGACATAAGGTCTGTCTCTGGAACTTTGCATCGGTCGACATAAGTCTTTAGCGGTCGACATAAGTTTCGTCTCTGGAACTTCAGCGGTCGACATAAGTATTTAGCGGTCGACATAGTGGTCGACATAAGTCTTGCGCAGTTGACATAAGTTCCGTCTTTGGAGCTTCACATCAGTCGACATAGGTCTTGCGTGGTCGACATTAATTTTGTCTCTGGGACATCAGCGGTCGACATAAGTCTGTATCGGTCGACATAGGTTACATCTCTGAACTTTGCCTCTTGTTGACATAGATCATGGGCGGTCGACATATTTCCGTTCTCTGGAATTATTACGGTCGACATATATGAGTAGCGGTCGACAATATATCTCTTCTCTGGAGTTATTGCGGTCGACATATATGAGTAGCGGTCGACATACATCTCTTCTCTGGAAATGTTGTGGTCGACACATGTAAACAGCGGTTGACATAACCTGAGAGAACTTATGAAATTCTGCAACACTCGACCAACTTGTTAGACATTAAATGTACCATTTGACAAGGGTATCTCACATGGGAAATTAAGTCTATGAAATACATTAACAACACAATTTAATTTAGGTTTCATACATTTACACAATCGATTATCATAAAAAATAATTGGTTACTTTAAAAGCCTTTAAAGCCAACAAATGGTTCAAGGTTTAGGGTTTCAGTTTTCTAGGGTTTTAGGTTTCAAGGTTCAAGGTTCTTGAGTTCCAGAATTTTAGGGTTTGTGGTTTCTGGTTTCAGGGTTCGTGAGTAAGGGTTCAAGCTTCAAGAGTTAAGGGTTCAGAGTTAAGGGTTTTGAGGTTCCAGGGTTTTGGGTTTAGGGTTCTAGATTCTAGGTTATGGGTTCAAGGTCCAATGTTCAGGGTTCATGATTCCATAGTTTTAAGGTTCAAGGTTAGGATTTTTTGTTTAAGGGTTCTTGGTCCAGGGTTAAAGTTTCTTGGGTTTGAGGTTGAGGGGTTCTACGTTTAAAGGTTTGAGATTTAGGGTTCAGGGTTCAAAAGTAAAGGTTCAGGGTTCAATGGTGAAAGGTTTAGGATTATTGTGTTCTAGGGTTCTAGGGTTCTAGAGTTCAAGGCTCTAGGGTTCTAGGGTCTTAGGTTTCAGGGTTCATCGTTTCCGGTTCAGGCTTCCAAAGTTTCGAGTTAAGGGTGTTCTAGGGTAACAAGGTTTAGGGGGTTCTGGATTCTTGGTTCTAGGTTCAAGGTACAAGGTTTAGGGTTCAAGGTTCTAGGGTTCCAGTATTCAAGGTCTAGGGTTCCAGGGTTCAAGGTCCACATTTCAAAGTTAAAGTCTAGGGTTCCAAGGTTATGGTTATTGGGTTTTAGGGTTAAAGGTTCAAGGTTTCCACGTTTCCAAGATTCAGGGTTCAGGGTTTTAGGGTTTAGGGTTTTAAGGTTCAAGGTGCAAGCTTTAGGTTTTAGTGTTTAGGTTTTACAGAGTTTCAGGGATAAAGGTTCAAGGTTCATGATTCAGGGTTCAAGGTTTCAAGATTTAGAGTTCATGTTTTCAGGGTTCCAAGGTTCTACGTTTAAGGGTTAAGGGTTCCAATGTTCAAGGTTAGTTCATGTTTCATGGTTTAGATTTCAAGGTTCAATGTTCAAGGGTTTCAGAGTTGAGGGTTTAAGACTTTAAGGTTCAGGGTTCTACGGTTTATAAAACCTTGAACCCTGTAATCTAGAACCTTGAACCTTGGACCCTGAAACCCTCAACCCCTTGAACCCTAAACCCTTGAACCCTGAACCCTGAACTTTGGACCCTAGAATCCCCATAAACCTTTAAACCCTTGAACCCTAGAACCCTTAACCTTTAACCCTATAACCTTGGACCACCCTTGACTTTGGAACCCTGAACCCTAGACTTTGGAACCCTAAGCCAAAGAATTGTTGAACTATAAACCCTGAACCCAATAATCCTCAACCCTATAACCTTGAAACATAAATCCTAGAACCCTGAACCTTGGAAGCCTTAACCCTAAAGCTTCGAACCCTTGAACCTTCGAAGCCTTAACCCTAAAGCTTCGAACCCTTGAACCTTTAATCCTAAACTGTGAACTCTTAGCCCTCTAACTTGAAACACTAGAACCTTGGAAACCTAAGCACTGAACACTGATGTCACATCCCATTTTCATACTTGCTTTTTATTCATAACAAAATACTATTTTAACACATTTTATAAAAACTACAGCGGAAGACTTATTGATAGTTAAATCTATTCCATAAGAACACTAATTAACCATTTAAAATTTCTTAATCAACATTCTATTCGTTCAAAACATAAGGTCAATTTACAAACTTTGATGAATATGTATTATCAATATCTTTTAAACATTACACATTTCAAAACATTTTTTTTTCAAAACACTAAACATTAAAATACATCTCCCACCGGTTGTCACTTACTATCCAAGCATCTGCACCGGCTATACCTCCTCCACCACGTTGTATCAATGATAAGGAAAAACCTACTGACCACTAATATCATCACCTACAATACAAAGCTTAATCTAATGAGCTTAAGGCTCAATAAATAACCATACATGATTCTTTAATGCCTACATGATATGCATTTCTTAAAACATGTTCCATTTTCGTTTCATTTGATTTCTTGATACTTTTATTTTGGTGTGGGCGTCACAACGTACATGGATGGAAAATCACCATTTGGTCTTCTTTACGTGCAGCCCAATGAACACCATTTGGCCCATTTAGGACAGTTCATGAGCATCATATGGCTCGATCAGTAAGACAACTCATTCCACCCTACCATAGCTTGATACTTACATGCTTTATATATCGAATATTAAAGATTACAGAATAGAGGATTGACACCATATGGCCTCCCTCGAGAAAGCCTTGCTCTACTCCTTCCACAATATCTGGTTGAATCATCATGAAAACCATGCATATAAAACATTTTTGTTTTTTTCATAAAACATGATGCATGATCAATTGTACATATGGATGACATACAACATTTATATAACTTATAATGATAATATTAAATTTAACTTAACATATCAATAATAAAACAATTACAAACAAGCACGCAAACAACCCCAAGAGTTTGGGTTGGTGTATTGTGCAATACACCCCAACAGAATATTATCCATACTTAATCTAGCACCTAATCAATTCAAATCATAATCCATAAAGTCTACTCTTTGTATTGTAGTCCCAATTGGGCCAAAGACATTCAGAGTTACTTAATTGAAGTCCTTATCTTTAAGTTGATCACTTAATCCCTTAATCATAAACACTTATCACTTGGTAACCTTAATACATAAAAGAAAATTGAGTGAGCAATCTCGGATATACCCTGTTTTACAGTAATTTCCAACAACTATAACTTGAGATACACAAGTCCAATTACAATGATTCAAGTGTCATAACTTTTGTGAAGATGTCTACTTTAAGTCATCTGAAGAGAGTAAAATCAAATTACCACTCGAAAACCTTGTAATAATTCAAATTCTAAAACTGTGCAGATTTGTCCGAAATTGGGAAATCTTGATATAACTTTAAAATTCATGCACTAGCAACCATTCTGAACCAACCCAAGCACTTAGATATCAATATAGGGTAAGAATTGAAACCTTAAAGGAAAGAAAACTTGCACCAAAGTTTCCAAATTCGTGGCTTCCCTGTTTTCCTCTTTTCTTGCTTCAATAGTGCACTAAATCTCACTTTTATGCACTAAATACCCTCACACACTTCAACTATCCTTAAATCTTCACTTTTCTCCTACAAACCTAGAGAGAACTTGAGAGAAGGAGATGAATTTCGTGGCTTTCCCCATCTGATTGGAAACCCTCTTCATAAAAGCTAAGGAGGAGGTGGAGAAAGCATGAGGTGTTTTCTCTTCATTCCACCCCACTTAAGCTGCTCCCCAAATTCACCAATCATATTTATTTAACTTTAATAATAAAATTTTGATTTATATTATTTTTACACAGAAAATTAAGGTGGAGGTGGAGGAAAGCATGAGGTGTCCATTCAAGTAGGAGGTGTCCATTCAAGTAGGAGGTGTCCATTCTAATAATCACTAATTAACTTAGGTTAATCTTATGATTGAGAGTTTTATTTATTCTAACTTTCCTTCAAACCCTTCATACACGAAACAATATTTTTTTTTATCGATCACAACTTCTAATTTACCGTACCATCAAAACTAAATCACAAGATCATTGTACCATACACAAAAAGCAAGGGTGTTACACACAAAGAAAGACGGTAGCTTCCGGATGTGTGTGGATAGCCAAGCCATCAATCAAATTACAATTAAGTATTGATTCCAAATTCCCAGGCTCTAAGACATGTTGGATAAGGTTAGTGGGGCATCTTATTTCTCCAAGGTTGACTTGAAGAGCGACTATCATCAAATTTGAATGAAGGAGGGAGATGAATGGAGGACGACTTTCAAGACCAAGTATGGTCTCTTTGAATGGTTAGTAATGCCTTTCGGGCTATCTAACGCCCCTAGCACGTTTATGAGATTTTGCATTTAGTGCTTAAAGATTTCTTGGGAAAGTTTATAGTGGTTTACTTTGATGATATCTTGGTATATAGTTTGGATTTTCATACTCATCTTGGACATCTTAGATTGCTATTTGAAACACTTTGTGCCACTAGGCTATTTGGTAATTTGAACAAACGTGCTTTTGTGCAAGCACGAATTCACTTCCTAGGGTTCATTATTACTAAGAATGGTATGGAGGTAGATGATGTGAAGATAGAGTCAATTAGGGAATGGCCCACTCCTAAGAGTGTTTCGGATGTAAGGAGCTTCCATGGTGACATGCCACGGATTGACATGCCAAGCGGAGGAATCACCCGAGCCCCAGCTTGGAATTTTTCTACTATGTTTGTTAATTTTGCAGGAAAATTAATTGAAGAGTAATACATTTCTAAGCCAACTTTGAAGGATCAAACAAGGCCAAAACACATGATAATTTTGCGTGGAGAAAAGGTGGATTTTCAACCAAAAACTGAGAGCTCCGGAATCAAGCCTGAACCCGAACCCGATTGAAGTACCACGTTGCATGGCGAGTTGGAGTCCCATGAAAAAGTGATCAACGGTTTCACGACTTAACTCTCCAGAATTTACATCGATTGAAGGAATTTTATCACATTTTTAACTTAATTTTTACGTGAATTTTACGTTGGATATTTGGAGAGCCCGAGAGGGTTTCTCGGCTAGGTTTTATTTTGTTTATTTTTGCATGCTTGCATGGGGTTTTGCATATTTTCGGCTAAGAGAAGGGTATTTTGGGCAAAGGAAGAAGGGAAATTGGCTGAGGAGATTTAGGATCACGTGGCTTTCACATTCTTGCAATCTCATTGGTCCAATTTTCCCTCATTTATTTCAATTTCCAGCATGCAAGTTGCATGCATTTGGCCCTCAATTTTCCCTCCCTTTTTCCCACTCTTCTCAGCAGATAAAAACTCCCCCATTGCGTGATTTTAAGCTCAATTTGGAATTTGAATTACAGAAGCTTTTTAGCTCTCCCTCTTTCGGGCATTTTCCATTTTCTGCCGGCAGCCGGATGTTCTCCGGCCACTGTGGTTCTTTTCAAGGATTCTCCCTCCGAGCTGGAGAATTCTTCTTGCTTCAAAGTCTCCAGCCTTCTTCAAGGAAGTAGGGTGAGCTTGAAGGTCATAAGCTCTTCATTCCATCGTTTATTTTTGTTGCATTTTCATCTCCTCTGCTGTCCAGCATTTCCGGCCACCTCCAGAACACCGTTACTGTTCCATTGCATTCCGACCGATCAATCCTAGTTATTTCCTTTATTTTTGGAGGATTATTACTCAAGTTACACCCAAGGTTCCCTTCAAAATTTCAGCCATAAACTCGATCTCATCGTCGAGTTATCGCCGTCCAAATTCAAGTTTCGATTCTGGAATTATTGGATTATCGTTTTTCCATATAACCTAACCTGATTCTCCCACTTCCTAAATCTAAACCCCCTCCATTCCGTGTCACATGGGCTTGCTTCTTTTTATCGGAGATTCATTCAAGGGCTTAGTTCTATTGTTGCTCCCTTAACCGATTGAACCAAAAAGGGGAGAGAATTTATATGGACCACGAGTTGTCAAGAAAGTTTTTAGTTAATCAAGCTCAAGCTTTGTGAAGCACCCATGCTAATGCTTCCCGATTTCCTCAAAGTTTTTGAAGTAGAGTGTGATGCATTTGGATCAGAAATTGGTGCGGTCCTTATGCAAGAAGGGAGGCCCCTAACCTATTTTAGTGAGAAGGTCAAGGGTGCTACCTAGAATTATTCAACTGGTTATCCGAGCCTTGGAAGTTTAGCAACACTACCTTTTATCCAAGGAGTTTATCATCCATACTGACCATCAAGCTCTCAAGGATATTAAGAGCCAAGGCAAGTTAGATAGAAGGCATGAAAAATGGGTGGAGTTTCTTGAAAGATACTCGTACATCATTAAGTATAGGAAAGGGGATAGCAATGTGGTTGCTGATGCTCTTTGAAGGAGGTTTGTTCTCCTAACTGAGCTTTCTACTAACTTCTTTGGTTTTGATTAGATCAAGGAAGCTTATAAGGGTGACCAAGATTTTGGTCAATTGTATGATTTGTGCTTAAAATAGGTGGATTGTGGCGATCACCTCATGGATGGCTATCCGTTCAAAGGAGGGAAACTTTGCATTCCTTGTGGGGGAATCTGAGAGTCCCTAATCAAGGAAGCACCTGGAGGCGGCTTGGCTAGTCATTTCGGGGAGAAGAAGACTTTGAAGGCCCTAAAAGAACACTTCTTTTGGCCACACTTATTTTGGGATGTGCATAAGGTGGTTGAGAAATGCATCATTTGTAAAAAGGCCAAGAGTAGGCCCCAAGCACTTTATATAGCCATACCCGTTCTTAGTCATCCTTGGATAGGATTGAGTATGGACTTTGTCCTAGGTCTTTCTCGGACTTGTAGGGCAAAAGAATCCATTGGTGGTTGACCTGTTCTCCAAGGTGGCTCATTTCCTAGCTTGTTCCAAGGCTAATGAAGCTAGTCATGTGGCCGAGTTTTTCTTCAAAGAGGTGATGTGATTGCATGATGTTCCAAGGTCAATTATCTCGGATCGGCACATAAATTTTTTTAGTGCTTTTTGGAAGACCTTATGGAAGAGGGTGGGAACCGAGCTCTTCTTTAGCACCACTTTTCATCCCAAAACCAATGGGCAAACCAAGGTGGTTAATCAGGCTTTCAGAAGCTTGTTGAGGAGCATAGTTAGCAAGAAGCTCATGGATTGGGTCATTCAACTCCCCTACGGCCTACATAGAGTTTGCTTATAATCAGAGTGTGCATAAGGCCACTCAAATGACTCCTTTCGAGGTAGTGTATGGCTTCAACCAATTGAGCCCTCTTGATTTAGTGCCTATACCATCAAAGGAAGTTCTCAACCTGAACAGGGTCAAGAAGGCTGAACTAGTAAAAAATATGCATGAGAACGTGAGCAAGGCAATTCAAAAGGCGAATGAATCCTATGCCAAGTATGCTAACCATGGGAGGAAAGTGACCAATTTCAAGGAGGGAGGCTTGGTATGGCTATATCTAAGGAAGGAAAAGTTTTCGAAACAAAGGGGTTCCAAGCTAGCACCTAGAGCCAATGGACCTTTCAAGATTTTGGAGAAGGTTAATCCCAATGCCTACAAGCTAGAGCTACCATGGGAATACAAAGTCTCAGCTACTTTTAATGTTCAAGATCATTCTCCTTATGCTGGGGATGAAGTGGAGGAGGAAAGGAGGAAGATTCGCCCTTAGATTTGAGGACGAATTCTCAAATACCCTAGGAGGATGACATGCCACGGGATGCCTTGCATAGAGCCATACCTCAAGGAGCCATCACCTGAGCCTGATCTAATGAGTTTTCTAATCATTTTGCTCTTTTTGTAGGAAATGATGAGCATAGAATAATTATGGAGGAACCTACCCCGAAGGACTAAAAGTGACCCAAACATCTCCTCATACGGGAAGCTAGTTTGAAACCTTTGGAAATGGAGGTCGAGGTCGAGTCCTCTTTGAGCTTGGAACACCGTGGAGGAAAGTGCAAAGCCATAGCAAGGAAGGAGGAGGAAACATGTACAAGTTAGGTCTAGGTCGAGGCCCATGGAGCATGGCGCAAACCCGATCAGAACTCTCTCACTAGTTTTATTTTATGTTTTTTTATTTTTTGAGCTAATAGTTATTTAGGGTTTTACGGGTTTGGAGTGGGTTTCTATGTGTTTGGCATGAGTTTGGAGTGGGTTTCTATGGGTTTTCTCTTTTGCAGGGTTTTTCCTTTTGAAGTTGTCTCAATGGTAGCCAGTTGGGGGGAAACCAAATTCGGGGAACACTTTTCCTTGGTCACCCCCAAATTGGGTAAGTGTTGGTGGTCCTTTCCACTCTTCCTTTTTGTGCATGCATCAGATTGGGTATGGCCTTTGGATGCCATCTGATTTAGTTTTCTCTCTCTAATTTGATAGAGTTTAAAACCCATTCATCACCGAGCATTGTAGTAAGTTTATTTTGAATACGAAGAGTGCTTTGCATCTTCTTCCTTGGCCAGTCGACATAAGTGTTTATCGGTCGACATAAGCTTTGTTTTTGGAACTTCGGCGATCGACATAAAATGTAAGTGGTCGACCCACGATTCATCTCTGAGATTGTAGCGGTCGACATAATGTGTAAGCGGTCATCACACTTTGCATCTCTGGAATTTTTGCGGTCGACACATGTGAACATCAGTCGACATATTCTGAGAAAACTTACAAATTCTGAAACTCTCGACCAACTTGTTAGACATTAAATGTACCCTTTGACAAGGGTATCTCACATGAGAAGTTAAGTCTATGAGATATATTACAACATAATTTAATTTAGCTTTCATACATTCACATAAATGATAATTATCATAAAAAATAATTGGTTACTTTAAAAGCCTTTAAAGCCAACAATCTCCCCCTTTTTGATGAACTTCACTTGATATGTTATCCTAGTTCATCCAATAACTCCCTACGTCCACGCTTCAAGGTAGCTCCTTGAAGATCCTTCACTTGATTGAACTTCTGGGTGTCAATCTAACCTTTACAACTTGACTCTTCTTTCTTAGAGGCGTCACCCCTTTTTTACTCTTCTTTTTTAGAGGTGTCACCCTTTACAAATTTGATCAAGAGTATTGATACAAGTATTTGCAGTTTCTAACTGACTCTCTCAATCACCAAATGAATGATCTAAAGTGGATACAAGAGATCTGAGAGTGAAAAATAAATCAAGAATGATTTTCACGGAGTTTCAGCCTGTTACTCTCTAAAAAAATCAGCTTCTACAATGAGCTTATCTTCAACTATTTATAATTCTGCAGCTGCTCAGGCTCGAGCAGTCGACATATGTACGAGCGTCGTCGACCGCAATATAGCAATTTAGACTCATTAGGAAATAGCCGTTAGAGCTTTGTCTCTGTAGTTGTTCATGAGCAGTCGACCTAACATGACAAGCTTCCAGAGTGGGAAGAGGAATAAAAGGGGCTTCAGGTGAGAAATAAGGGAAGAAATGGGCCGGAAATGTAACATCCCGTTTTTAAAACACTGAAAAGCCGTGGTAAATTTTTTTTTTTTAAATCTTTAATTTGTATAAATCATTTTCTTGAAAACACAGCGGAAGTCATTAAGTAAATAACAAACTCATCGTTACAATAATTCAAAACGCATTTCCAAAACGTGCTTATTCATACATTGGGTTAGTTTACATATGTAGTTAACATTTCACAAAACATATCTCAAAACATAGTACTTTCAAAATACATCAAAACTTCTTTCTTTCATTCATTCCCAAGGGTTGTCGCTTAACAGTGCATGCACGGCCCGAGCAAGCCTCCTCCACAGCATCACATCATGTGATGAAAACTAAGTTCTTCACCTTCGTTTTCATCACCTACATCACAAAGCTTATTCTAATGAGCTTAAGGCTCAGTAAGAAATCTTATAAAGTGACATGCGTAACATGAGCGTCGTTTTGTTAAAACATGCATATTCAATTCGTTCTTTATTACGTTATTCTTGCTTATCGATCTAGTTTTCCACCTCGTGGTTCTACTCAGTCCTCGTGACCGAGCTTTCCACCTCGTGGTTCTACCAGTCACTTACATGTTCGGCTTTCCACCTCGTGGTTCTACTTGGTCCTCGTGACCGAGCTTTCCACCTCGTGGTTCTACCTTATTCATTGGTTACGTACATTCATGCATAGAACTTTGAGGATTTTCAGAACGAGAGTTAGCACCAACGGGTTCCTCCCATTCCACCCTCGCCATTCGGTTGGGTGACGTTTGAAAACATGCATGGAAAACATTTTCATTCTTTTCGTAAGACATGATGCATGAAAATGGCATACGTGCACAACGTGACATTCATAACATAAACATAAAGCATGCATAAAACATCTCTGAATCAATAGAAACAAACGTCTCCAAATGAAGATAATTCTTAAGTACACTTAACATAAACTTACTTCATTACTTTACTTAAACCTAGCAACCATCAAACAATGTCAAACAAACACCAATCAAACCAAAACACTTGGGCCGGTGCACGGTGCGATACACCCCAAACAGAGTATTCTTATTCTACTTATTCGTAATCGTACATTCACTTTTGTTTGTTTCTAATTATACAACCTCAATCCTACTCTTTGTGATGTAGTCCCCGAAGGGCCAAAGACATGCAAGATTCACTTACTTGAATTCCAAGCTGCAAAATACTCCTTATTTCCTCCACTTTCTTTACTTGATTCCAAACAACCTTAACATCACAAATATGTTTACATTAGAATTTCCCGAATTTATCCTGTTTTTCTCCCAACTTACAACAGCCATAACTTAAGTTATCAAACTCCAATTCTTATGAATAAGCAACCAAAATAACCCTTAAGGTGTCTAATAAAATTCATTAGAAGACTCTAAATTAAATTTCGTAGTAAAAAATCATACAAAATCCGTAACTTTAAAATCAGACATATTAATCCTGCTTTTCTATGGACATGGTAACACCTTATTTTTCATGCCATTTCCATTAATCGAAACCATGCTCGAACTCTTAGAACTTCAATATAGGATATAAAAGAACACTTAAATCAACCAACATCATACCTTAGCCCCAACTTCGTGCTCCTCCTTGTTATTTAAACTCATAAAAACGCACTCGATTTGCACCTCTCACACTAAACTTTCAACTTCAGCTTTCAACCTTATGTTTTCCTTCATACGAAACTTGAGAGAATTTAGGGATAATAAGTGAGAATTTCGTGCATCCAATGTCAGCTAAAGGTGAAGAGGTAAATATGAGGTGAAGAGGCAAGCACGAGATGGAGAGGCAAGCACGAGGTGGAGAGGCAAGCACGAGGTGGAGAGATAAGCATGAGGTGGAGACAAGCATGAGGTGGCTTCACCAAATTTTCTTCAACACTTAGCTAACTTTGTCTCATACTCTAACCTTATTCTTATAACTTAAAGCATTTCTTTCAAAGGCATATTTTAACACGCTACCATCAATATTTCGTGATGCACTTATCAAGATTTAGCAACGCAATTTAAATTTGTAATAACTAAGGTGCTTAAATTGCTCGGGTGTTACAGGAAATGGGTGATATTAAGAAAGAGATTTCTCGGGTTGCATACAAAGTTTGCAACCGAGATTTACAGGGGTAGTTTTCGGATTAGAGAAGAGCTTAACCTCCAAAAATGAGGGTAAAAGCTTTGGGGAATCGGAAGTTGTCCAGACGGGAGTATCGGGTGCCAAAAAGGTTGTTATCGGAGGAGAAATGGGGGTGGCTGGAAAATGTAAGGTCACCGGAGGTGGAGATGAGCTAATGGGGATTACACGCTTACCCTGAGACCACGGGGGAGTGGCTGAAGACGTGTAGCATGGCCTAGCTTTCCCTAGCTCGGAAGGGAAGCCAAAACCTTGGAGAACCTCTCGGATGTCACAAGATATTACCCACCGGAGAGCCGAGTCTTGGTTGCCAAAAAAACCACAGCCAAGGAGAAAATACAAAGCACTTTTGTATTCAAACTTCAACCAACTACAATGCTCGGTGATGGGAGAGAATTAATCTTCCTCACATTGGAGAGAAATAACCAAATCAGATGGCTACCAAGAGCTTTCCCGATTTGGTGTTTGCACAAAAGAAAGGATGGAAAGGACCATTTAACCTTTACCCGATTTGGGGGAGACCAAGGGAGTGTGGTCCACGAAAATGGTTCCCCTTCCACTGGCTGCCATCCATGCATTCCCAAAAGCAAAAGCCCATGGAAAAAATAAAACCCACTTCAAACTCATACCAAACCCATAGAAACCCATGACTTACCCATGGAAACCCATGTGAACCCCATTTTGGAAACCCTAACCCTAAAAGTAAGTTGGTAAAGCTGAAACAAACACATTCAAAAGATTGAGAGTAAGACGTCCTTATCCCTTGGAATTTGGCTTGGACCAATGTCTTGAGGCATGTGGACTCCAAAAAGAGGAAAGTGTTCTTCCAGGGTAACGCTCTTCTTGGACATGGGCTCTCGGTGATGTCATCATTTGATGAAGCAAAATGTGTCCAATTGGCGTTGAGGACGGCTATCAAAATGGCTGAGAAAGCATCGGAGGTCCAATTGTGCCGGATCCAAAT
The DNA here is from genome assembly GCA_003255005.1 of Begonia fuchsioides. Lineage (NCBI taxonomy): Eukaryota > Viridiplantae > Streptophyta > Magnoliopsida > Cucurbitales > Begoniaceae > Begonia > Begonia fuchsioides. Next base: position 42,752 of record QAOC01007040.1, read on the forward strand.
GTGGTCCCCATGTTTTGTTGCTTGGACCACTAGCATGTGGTGCCATCTCCACTAAAAGGCATCCAAGTTGGCGCCCTAAAATGGCCTCAAATGACCAATAACAAAATATAAAGTTTTGTGCAAAAATTAAACCCTAAATATAAGTGTTACATTTAATTTTTCCAAGGGAACATTCTCCCTCCTTCAAGGGCCACTTGGGTCATGGCTTCACTTCAAAAGGGAAGGATTGGGCTGCTCCATATCCACCTTGGTTGTCCTCTAATTTCTCATTTCTGAGCCAAGGTTTGAGTCCAATTTGGTGAAGGCTTGGAGCCGACAAAGGTTGAATTCTTCAATGAAATAAGGAGCTACAAAATTATCAAACATATTAGATAAACATTTATGGCAAGATAATTTTAGGGCCATCCATATCATGTCATAACATTCGAGCGGTCGACATAGATTTTGACTCTGGAGCTTCAGTTGTTGACCTAAGTGTATATCGATCGACATAGATTTTGCCTCTATAAACTCTGGCGTTCGACACAAGTTGTAAGCGGTCAACACATGTCTTTATCAGTCGACACAAGTTACGTTCCTGGAACTTTGTCGGTCGACATAAGTGTTTATCGATCGACACAACTTTTGTTTCTGGAACTTCGGCGGTCGACATTAAATGTAAGCGGTCGACCCACGATTTGTCTTTGGGATTGTAGTGGTCGACATAATGTGTAAGCGGTCGAGACACTTTTCATCTCTGGAATTTTTGCGGTCGACACATGTGAACATCGGTAGACATATTCTGAGAAAACTTACAAATTCTGCAACACTCGACCAACTTGTTAGACATGAAATGTACCCTTTGACAAGGGTATCTCACATGAGAAATTAAGTCTATGAGATACATTACAACATATTTTAATTTAGCTTTCATACATTCACATAAACAATAATTATCATAAAAAACAATTGGTTACTTTAAAAGCCTTTAAAGCCAACAAAAGGTTGGAACAAATACTGGGTTGGAATTTTGTAACAGAGCAGTTTCTGTGTTACAATCATGTCATGCCTGAGAAGAGCATAACTTGCAAAGTTTTCTTTTACAAAGTTGTAGCAAACGTCAAGATAAGAGGATTGATAGGTAGATCAATTATATTGGACATCTGGAGATAAAGTTATGTTTACACGAGACTCAACAAGGAAAAGATGAGTTTTTGAATTGTTGAAATCCGAGTTATGGAACGAAAGTTATGAAAATTTTAAAAGCAGTCATCCCCTAAAACTCTGGGGTTTTATTAAGGGTCGACACCTTGAATGAGAGGTCGACATCTTATGTAACTGTAACGACCCTCATTTTATTTTGAGATTTTGTGATTTTAAGACGAAAGCGTTTAAGATTTTTATGAATGTTGGTTAAATTTTAAGGTATTAAAGTATTGTGGAGATTAGTAAATTAGTAAGTTGAAGGTGATAAAGAGAATAATGTTGAAGGGCATATTGGACGAAGTTATTAGGAAGTAAGTTGGGTTAAATACACTAAAGGATTACCTTTAAGTAAGATCCGAGGATTTAGGAGGGGTCGACACAAATGGAAGTTTCGGTCGACCCCAGGATCGAAGAGGGGTCGACACATTGTAAGTTTCGGTCGACCCCAAGATCGAGGAAGGGTCGACACAAGAGTGTATTTTAGGTCGACCCCATGAATTTGGAGGGGTCGACACAATTGTATGTTTTGGTCGACCCCAGGATCGAAGAGGGGTCGACACAATTGTATGTTTCGGTCGACCCAGGATCGAAGAGGGGTCGACACAAAATAGTCCTTTAGTATAATTTCAGTCGACCCCATGATTGAAGAGGGGTTGACACAATATATAGTTTCGGTCGACCCCAGGACTTAGAAAGGGGCAACACAATAGACACTTTGGGTCCGATGTGCAACCCGAGCACATCACGGATTTAGCCCCGACCAACCCAATGAGCCCGCCCAATTTTTCTAACTTAGTTGCTCGTTTTGAAGGTATCTTAGCCTCGGAGACACCATCCGAGTTCGATCGGGAAAGGCCCAAGCACTCCATCACTTGGTGCTCGGCCATTCCCGCCCTTTACGCACACACCGGGCCGCCCACCGGCCCGCCTATCGACCACCCCTCTGCGACAAGCAAGCCCAAGGCCGCCGACGTGGCCGAGACTCTCTAGAGTCTCGGCCCATAGGAATAAGTGGCCGACGTGAGGGAACGCACGGGCCGATCCCCATGGATCGCGTGCTCTCCCACGAAGCCCGACTCCTCGGCCCACCCAACGCCGAGCCCGGCCACCTTAGTTTGTTTTCACATTTAGAAGACTTAGTGAAGGAAAGAATGAAGTCTAAAGATAGAAGACGCTCAACGCACGACGAGAAACCCAAGATGGCCGAGTCTCTCACGAGGCTCGGCCCACTATCGGTCAACCCGAAGACCATGACCAAACCCTCTCGGAAACTTGACTTTATTTGTCAAGTTATTATCATATTTGGTCAAGGATAGGATCGGATCCAGATTGGCACAGGAAGATCGTTCGGTGACATGCACTATGACAGCCGCGACGCATGTTCAAGGACGTCCACGGTCGATAAAAATGGAAGGGAAGTGGAGAAAGAAAAGAAGTTCCGTGAGAGAAAAGAGTGCGAAAGTGAAGGGAAGTGGAAAACTCTAAGGCTCTCGTGGAAACTGAAGTTCAAGGTAATATTTTCTATCCTCTTATGTTCTTCTAAGTTTAGTAAAAATAATATGATAGTAGTATTTGAATTGGTGGATAAAAATGAGTGATTTCATGCTAAGAGATAAGAAAAGAGTTAAGTATGAACAAAGTTAGGGTTTTGGAGTTTCGGTCGATAAGTAATAGGAATTAGAGTTTATAACCTTCATAAGAGTTAGAGTAAACTTTTAGAGTGATTTATAGCCATTAGAATCACTTGATTTGAAGCTATGTAGAAAAAGTTATGGACGTCGCAAGTTAGTGTACGAAAACTTGGGGGAGTTTGGGTCGACCCCTTGTAGTTTGGGTCAACTGAATCTCCATTTTTAAAGTGCGACGTCTCTGTTTTGTCGACATGGGTTGACCCCTGAAAGTTTGCGTCGACCCAAACAATCAAACAGTGAATGCCCTCCGTTTTGTCCACATAAGTCGACGTGCTTTAGTTTTCTAAATTTGGTGTCTTCTAAGAAGTTATAGTAGACTCCTTAAGGAACAATTCAACACCTTAAGTATCAGGAATGGATCATTATCGAGGAAGTTATAGTAGTTCAAAGTTGGAATAGAAAGTTAAGACTTTATGCATTTTCTAATCCTTGAATGATCTATACGTTTAGGTCATTAATTGGACTAAGAAGGGACTCAAATGGATTATTTCGAGATAGCTGCAAAGGTAAGTTAATGTTGAATGTTATTGGCCCTAAGGGGACTACATTACAAAGATTAGTATTTATGATTTTGAAATATGCTGGATTGGTTTTGGGGTGTAATGCACAATAAACCGACCTCAATTTATTTGACGATATGTTTCTGTGCCTTGTTTGATGATTGATTGATTTTTGGTGTTAGAATAAAGATGCATGTTTAGAATGTTTGCAACGTTTGGATTGTACATTTTATTGCATGTTTACATGTTCATGCATCATGGTTTTAGAAAAAATACGCAAATGATTTACATGCATGATTTTCATGATAAAATGCAACGGTCATTGAAGGAGGAGCTCGAGTTAGACTACCGTGAGGGAGGGCAAAAGGTGTCTACTCTCTCCCGTGGTACCTTCAACGATCAATAATGAAAGAAATGAAATGAATGAAATGTACGTAAATAGTTACATGTTGGGCGGGGTTGAGTTTGGCTGTCCCAAGAGGTTGGACCAAATGGTGCCTACTCTCCCCTAGACGGTTTTACCGACATTAACTGTACTGTTAAGTGAAAGAAAAGAAATGACATGAACGATACCGAAATTACATTGTTTTTATAAAGCAGCATATGCATAAAGATCTCATAAATGTTTTATTATTATGGATTAACTTACTGAGCGTTTGACCGGTGGACGACCCATGTAAATGTAAATGTTTTGTTTGAAAACTAATGTATAATCGACCCTTGCAAGTTGAACCATCTTGTTACAATGTTAAGATTAGCCGATTTAAGAGATTTTAACTTCTTCAAATGAGTTTAAGTTCTTCTCATGAAATTTAATAAACTTGTTGATGGAACTATAGCAACAACAGTTACTTAATTTGGAAGTCTGTACAGAAAGTTATGGGTTTTGGAAATTTATAGTTTGTAACAACCACCAGGTTGAAAATTGATAACTGGGTAGTTTTAGTTTTCCTATTTTATTATGCTAGAGATGGACTTAAGTGACAAAGTAATCTTCTAAGAAATTATATACGACATCAAAAGGAGAAGACTAATAGGTTGAACAACTCGATTAGAGTTGTGGTGAAAAAGTTATGCATGTTAAAAATTGATAAATGAAAACTGGATTAAGAAATATGAACTTAAGAGCGTTATTCGGTGTTTTGTATAATTGATACCTTTACGCTCTGAATTTGAAAATTATGTCTTCTAGAAAAATAATGGTGTTTGAATCATAGAAATCTAAGTTTTATAAAAAAAGTTATGAAAGTTTTAACTACCGGTCGACCTATGACTAGTGTCTGGTCGACCCCAGGATCAAGAAGGGGTCGACACAATAAATATTTTTGGACGACCCCAGGATTTCGGAGGGGTCGACCCTAGGATTTAGGAGGGGTCGACACAATTGAATACTTTAGGTCGACCCCAGGATTTAAGAGGGGTCGACACAAGTCACTCTCGGGAACTTCTTTCGGTCAACACAATAAACGAACGGTCGACACATTCTCACCGACTCAAGTTGAAAAGTCAGCCAAAACGTTGAAAATCCTGATGGATGGATGTTAAAGAAACATTGTTTTTAATTAATAAGGGGATAAGAAGGCATGGTCTACCATTTCCCTACCAACACAACTCCTTCTCCCTATTTTTCTTTAAGTTTTTATGTCTTAATAAGGGAGAGTGAGATTGAGAAATAAAAGAAGTTTCGTGAGAGAAAATAGTGAGAAAGTGGGATATCTCAAGAGAGGTGAGGTAGGAAACTCTAAAGCTTTCGTGGAGATTGAAGTTCAACGTATTTTTCTATCCTTTAGAGTTTCTTTTAGGTTCAGTAAGGATAATATGATGGTATTGGTTGAATTGATGGATAAAAATGAAGGATTTTGCGTAGGTTGTTAGAAAACAAGTTGATTGTGTGCAAGGTTAGGGTTTTTGAGATTCGGTAAAATTGTATCACGAATTTGAGTTTATGTCCTTCATAAGAGTTAAATTAGACTCTTATAGTGATCTATAGCCATTTGAATCACTCAACTCGAAAATATGTATGAAAAGTTATGGACGTCGCAAGTCAGTGTACGTAAATAGATCATTATCGAGGAAGTTATGGTTGTTTGAAGTTGGAATAAAGTTATGACTTTACGCAATAAAATAGGTTACGTTACTTGAATTCTAATCCATGGATGATCTATATGTTCAGGTCATCAATTGGATTAAAAGAGGCTCAAGAGGACTAATTCAAGATAGCGGTTAAGGTAAGAACTCATTGCATGTGTTTTGCCCTTCGGGGCCTACATCACAAAGAGTAGGACTGGGGTTGATGTGATTGATAGATTGAGAAATGTTAAAATGTTAAATTATTAAGCATAAAATGAATATGTTATAGTTATGTATGTATGAAATTTGTTTTGGGTGCATCGCACCGTGCACCGGCCCAACAAAATGGGTGTGATTGGTGTTTGTGTGCATTGAATTGTGATGTGTATGCTATAAGTAACGCCTTAATACGTAAAGCATGAAAAGCATGTTAAGAAATAAAGTTTAAGTGCATTTGGGAGACATATGTGTTTATGTGTGATTTATGTTAAGTTGTTAAGCAAAAGAGGATTTCTTAAGTTATTAAGAATGCATGAATTAAGTCAAGTTTTCAAGTTTTGCATGTCATCTCATTCATGCATCATATTTAAAGGAAAATGTTTATCAACCATGCATTCAAGATATCACTATTCATCGCATGAAGATCAAGTTATCAAGTATCAAGTTATGAGAGGACCCCGTAGGTGCTAACTCTCTATCAAGCAATTATATTATGAGAGGACCCCATAGGTGCTAACTCTCTATCAAGTTATCAAGTTATCAAGTTATGGGAATGATGCCTTCCCCTTTATGCGATGTAATGGCAGCATGTATCAAGTTAAGTTTTGAGGATGGTCGTGGTGTAACATCCCGTTTTTTTTTTTGTAACATAAAAAGCTTTTCATTGAAAATTCTTTTATCAAACATATACATATATTTATACTTACAAAGCGGAAGCTAATTTTTCAAATCACACTTATAAGTAATTAAACATAAGCCACATTCTAAAAATATAAAACTTTACAAACACTACATGTTTATAATTCAAAATAACTTTTTACAAGTTCTTTTCAAAACACATGTATTTTGGTGAGCTTACTCCACTGGTCAATATGTCGCTTAACAACGACAAGGCACCATGGGAGAAACTCTCCTCCTCCTTCATATTTAATCCTCAGGTGATATTTCTTCAACATTCAAATCATCACCTACATTGCAAAGTCTAACTAATGAGCTTAAAGCTCAGTAAGTAGTGCAAATAAAACATGCATGATAAAATGAATGATTTAATTTAAATTAATATAAATTATTTTATTTTTGTGGTGTGGATCCGTCCCCTATATGACGACCATCCACAAAACTTGATTTCTCTTTTGGGTTTACATATCGTATATATCATTATGAGATATAACAACCTACCGCACAACCCCATTGGGCTCACGGTAACATGAACCCCTAGCCATTGCTGAGGGCGTCTTTATTCTCCTTTACATAATTTATATCATTAGGAGATATAACAACCTACTGCACAACCCCATTGAGCTCACGGTAACATGAACCCATAGCCATTGTCGAGAGCGTCTTTATTCTCCTGTATCGTAGATGTCTTCATCAAATCCATAGAGATATTGCGGGGATGAATGTAGGCAACAAAGACCGGCAACCTAACACCCAATCCACCATCCCCCTACGACTCACTTATTATAATTAGTAGTTTTCATGCATGGAAATTCATTTTCATTGTCATTCGTAGAAGACATGATGCATGATGTCCATAACATGTCAATAAAGAAATCTCATAGAAACCTATCAATCAATCAATACAAGGTTCACAAACAATCCTCAAATGACTTGAGGTCGGTGTATTGTGCATTACACCCCATCCAGTTCATGATCAATCAAAAATCATAAAAATACATAACCTTTGCAATGTAGACCTTTTAATAGGCCAAACGCATACAACACATACTTACTTTGATTTCTGATGTCCTTTGTTTCAACTTGGCAATGCACACTAAAAGCTTGAGAACCTATATTGCCAAACCATTCAAATAAGTTTTTATACCATAAGTAACTATTTTCACTATAACTTTCAAAATTCATAACTTCCTCTATATTGATCCATTCATGATGCTACGGGTGTCAAATTATTCCTTAGAGAGTCTACTATAACTTCTTAGAAGACACCAAATTCAGAAAACTAAAACATGTCGACTTATGTGGACAAAACAAAGGGCATTCACTGTTTGAACCTGGATTCGGTCGACCCAAACAGTAAGGGGTCGACCCATTTGACAAAACAAAGAGCCTGCATTTTTAAATTTGACAATCGGTCGACCCAAACTGTAAAGGGGCCGACCGCAACTCTTCCTAGTTTCTGTGCGATGACTTACGATGTCAATAACTTTTTCTACATTACTCTGTATCGAGTGATTCTAACGGCTATAAATCACTCTAAGAGTTTACTCTAATTCTTATGAAGGTCATAAACTCTAATTCTTATTACTTATCAACCAAATCTCCAAAACTCTAACTTTGTTCATACTTAACTCTTTTCTTATCTCTTAGCATGAAATCACTCGTTTTTATCCACCAATTCAAACAATACTATCATATTATCCTTATTGAATATAATATAACTTTATAGGATAGAAAAATACCTTGAACTTCAATCTTGATGAAGCTTCAGAGTTTTTTTTTCTCCTCTCCTCTGAGATAATTTACTTTCTCACCCTTTTTCCCTTATCAGGACGTGAGAATTCTAACTATGAGTAATTAGGGAGAAAAAGCCATACTGGTAGGAAAATGGCAGGCCATGCCTTTTATCTATTAATTAAACAAAATCAACCTTTCCTTTACGTCCACCGATCGGATTTTCCACGTTTTTGTTGAATTTTTCAACTTAAATCGGGAAAGCGTCGACCGCTTGTCCATTGTGTCGACCAAAAGAATTCCCGAGAATGACTTGTGTCGACCATTAATTAAGGTGTCGACCGAAGTAGTCCAATTGTGTCGACCCTCTTCGATCCTGGGGTCGACCGAAAGCGTTCTGGAGGGTTATATTGTGTCGACCATGCGATGCCGTGGTCGACCGAAAGCATACTAAAGGACTATTTTATGTTGACCCCTTCTTGATCCTGGGGTTGACCCAAGGTATTCAATTGTGTCGACCCCTTCTAAATCCTGGGGTCGACCAAAATATTCAATTGTGTCGACCCCTCCTAAATTCTGGGGTCGACCGAAAGTGTTCCAAAACACTTTGAAGATTTTTTAACTTTTCCGAATAAGTCATTACTTATACCCCCTTAAACCTTATTTTCTTCACCACGTTCGACCTACTAATTTACTAATATCCAAAATACCTTAACACTCTAACATTTAAGCAATATTCATAAAAAAAAATCTTAAACGTTTTCGTCTTAAAATCACAATTTCTTAAAATAAACGAGGGTTGTTACATGTGATATGGGACACAGATCTTCACTCTAAAAGTGAAATGACGTTTTGATGATGGTCGTGGTATGGGACACAGATGCTCACCCCAAAATGATTTGAAAAAGACACGTTTTATGAAAAGAACATGTTTTAAGCATATCATGAGCATGCTATGCATGTAGGACATTTTGATTTCTTACTGAGCCTTAAGCTCACTAGTTAAGCTTTGTGATGTAGGTAACAAAGCTTGGGATGAGGAATTTAGTCCTCATCACGTTCCATGACATGTGGATGAAGCTGTTTTGGAGCAGGCTGTTTACGAAACAAAACAACGACCCGTGGGGGAAGGAAAAGAAAATGGTTTTAATGTATCTGATGTTTTATCGCAAAACTAATTAGATGCTTTACAATATTTTGAATGATGTTGGTGAAGACTTTTGTTAAAGTCTTGAACAATTATGTCAAATATTTTAAAGGAATGAAAATTGTTATTTTGCGTAAAGTTACCTTTAACCTGTATTGATGAAATTGAGGTTTACACGTGTATGAGTTCATTAGTTGAACATTTAAAGTATTACGCTTCCGCTAAGTTTTGAAGTCAAGTATTTCAAGTGTATTTACAAAAAGAAAAATTTTACCGTTGTTTTGAAAAGGTTTTTAAATAACGGGATGTTACATCTTATAGCTGAAATATTAACTTTTCAATGAAATTTTAGGAAAGTCAATTCTTGATTAATTAAGGATGGACAAATAGGGAAGTGCAACGTGAAAAGGATTGTGACACCTCATGCATGAAGAGGTGGTGAGCTTGGATTGTCACACCTCATGCTTGAACCACATGACTCTTCACCTTCCAAAGGGATAAAATTTGTTTAGTCTTTAGCTATTAGCCATCACGACCCTCGGCTCTCTCTCACATCTATCTCTTCTCTCTAAAATTCTCTCTCTTCTCTAAAATTCCGTCAGCTCTCTCTCTGAGGTTTTAGAGTTTAGTTTAAGAATTTTGGTATTTAAGGGTTAGAAGTGCAAGGAGGATCTTTAACCTTGGAACCCTTAACCCTAAACTATGAACCCTAGAACCTTATCCCTGATCTTAGAACCTTGAAACCTAAAACCCTTAACATTGTACCTTGGAACCCTGGAACCATGGAACCATGGAACCTTTGACCTTGAACCATTGAACCTTTAAACTTGTACCTTGGAACCTTAGAACCCTTAAACTCCAAACTCTCAATCGTAAAACTAAAACCCTGAATCTTAGAACCTTTAACCTTAAAATCCCAATCTCTGAACTTTAAAACACTAGAACCCTGGCTTTTGAACCCTTAGACTCTAGCCCAAGAGCCTTAACCTTGAGCCCTAACTTGAACACTTGAACTTTAAACCTTGGAACCCTAGCAACCCTAAAACCTTGAACCCTGAATCTCGGACCATATAACCTTGCACCTTGGACCTTGACCCTAAACCCTAAACCTTGAACCCAAAACCTAAATGGTGGACCATAAATCGTATACCCTAGAACCGTGTAACACTTTTAACCTTGAACACTAAACCCAGGACATTGGAACCCAAAATTCTAAGACATTGGAACCCTGAACCCTGTAACACTGAACCCTGTAACCTTTAACTCTGGACCCTAGATTCCTGGAACCTTGGAACACTAGAACCAGAAACCCTAGACAATGAACCCTTAAACTCGAAAACTTCTTGAACCCTGCATCCTAGACCCTTAAACCTTGAACCCTAAACCCTGAACCCTTGACCTTGAACCCTAGACCTTAAATTATGAACTGTGAACTCGAGAACCTTGAACCCTAAACCTTGAAACTTTAAAATATAAACCCTAAACCTTGAAACTTTAAAATATAAACCCTAAACCTTGAAACTTTAAAATATAAACCCTAAACCATTAACCCTAAAACATGAACTCTTGACCCTGTACCCTTCAACTCTAGAAACCTGAACCCGTAACCATGAATTCTAAACTCTAGAATTCCAAACCCTGAACTCTAGAACCATCGAATCCTAGAACCTTAAAACTTGAACCCTAGAACCCTTACCCCAAAACTATAGAACCTTGAAACCCCAAAGCTTCACCCTTAACCTTGAACTCTGAACCCTAAACCCTGAATCCTTAACCCTTAAACATGGAACCCTAGAACCTTAAACTCTGGAACCTTAAATCTGGAACTGTAAACCTTGGAACACTTTAATCTTGAAAGCCTAAATTTTGGAACCTGAACCGTAAAGTTTGAAAGATAAACCCTTAAACCTTAAAACTTAGAACCATAAATAGTTATCCCTAAACCTTGAACCATGAATCCTCAACCATTGAATCATGGATACTATAAACACAGAACCCTTGAACCCTGAACCTTGGACCTTGGACCCTGGAAACTTGAGACCCTTAAACAAAAAACCCTTAACCCAGGACCGTAAAAACCTAGAACCATGAACCCTTAACCTTTGACCCTAGAACCCTTAACCCTTAAACCTTAAACCTTGGAACCCTATAATTCCTTTAACCTTTAACCCTAAACCCTCGACCCTAGCACCCTGAACCCTTTACCTTTAAACATAGAACATTGAACCCTTAACCTGAACTATGGATCTTGAAATCTTAACCTTGGAACCCTATAACCCTGTAACCTTGAACAGTGAAACATGTACCAAGAAACCTTGATTCATGAAACGCTTGAACCCTTGACCCTAAAACATTGAACCCTAGATCATGAACCCATAATGTTACACCCCATAAAACTTTACTTAAAAATGATCGTGGTAAAATTTTTCATTCTTTAAAAATGTTCCTCTTGAATTCTTTTTCGTGAAAACACAGTGAAAGACTTTCTGAAGGAACAAGACCCTAACATCTTAATATATATGTTTATGTATTAATAGCCTTGAAAGTTAAGTTATTACTAATATAAATTAATTAGTAAAGCTAACCATAGTTAAAGGATATGACACCTCCAGCTTACATTTCCTTCTTAATCAATGATATAATTTGAATAAATATTAATCATAGAATATTATTAAATGTAAATGATGATTTTATATATTAAAATAGTGAAGCAATAAGAAAGTGCTACATGTCACCATTAGATTAGTGCCTAATCATGATTAAGTTGTAATTAGTGAATGATTAAGAGGTAATTAAGGTTTACTAATCATGATTAATTAAGTTAATCTTGAAGATTATATTAGTACTAATCTAGATTAATTAATTTAAGTATGTATGATTAAAAGATGATAATTAAGGTATTTTTACAAATATAAGCAAAAGTAAGGGCAAATATGAATTTTAACATGGACAAATTGGATAATAAGGTAATTTTACCCTAAGAACTCCCTTGAAAAGCTGAGAAACCCACGAATTCTTCAGCTCTCTTCCTGATTCTCTCTGGTTTTGGAAGATTAAGTGAGGTTCTTTTGTTGGATTAAAGTTTTGGTGAAGAGTTTTTATGTTTAAAGCAAGTTTAGTTCACTCTAGAAGGAAATAGGAGAAAAGAAGAAGAAACAAATGACTCAAGGGTTTCGGTTTCTATCTTCCCTATTCTGAGGTATCAATTCTAACCCTAAGAAAATGTTTAAATTGATGAATTGATTCGGAATGGTAAATTAAGCATGTTGGTGATGTTTATATCAAGATTATGCAAAAAAATTTGAGAAAATCAGGCAGTTTTAGGGTTTGTAATTTTACTGGAATTTCAAGTTTTCAAATGACTTGAAACTCTTCTGATTATTTAAAATAGACATTTTAAGGAGAATAATGACACGTGAATTGCCTCAATCCAAGAAGTATAACTTAAGTTATGACCGGTTGAAGTTTTTATTATACAACAGTTACTCGAAAATAATGTATTCTGGACAGTTTTTGAATTAGGTATATAACGTATAGTTAGATGCTTCAAATTACTTTGATGTCCTCTGATGAATTAGTCTAGCTAAAGTTACAATTGATTGAAGATCATGTTATACGAAAGCGATACTTCAAATTAATGAATTATGTTACTTGTGTTTTAGGTTTTCAAGTGCAGCAACATATTGATCAAGTTTTTCGATAAGGCTAAGGATTTAAGGTAAGTTAATGTTGCATGTGATTGGCCTTAAAAGGGAATACATTACAAAAATTAGGATTTTATGATTTAGCAATATTCTAGATTATTTGGGGTGTAATGCACAATACACCGACCTCAATTTATTTGAGGATATGTTTGTGTACCTTGTTTGATGATTGATTGATTTTTGGTGTTAGAATGAAGATAAGTGTTTAGAATGCTTGCTATTTGAATTATATATTTTATTTAATGTTAACATGTTCATGCATTTTAATTGTTCATGCATCATGGTTTTAAGAAAAATACGAAAATGATTTGCATGCATGATTTTCATGATAATATGCAACAGGTCGTTGAGGGAGGAGCTCGAGTTAGACTGCCTCGAGGGAGGCCAAATGGTGTCTACTCTCTCTCGTGGTACCTTCAACGATCAAACCAGTGAAAGAGTGAAATGAACAAAATGTAAGTAAATAGTTATATGTTAGTCGGGGTTTAAGTTTGACTGTCCGAAGAGGTTGGACCAAATGGTGCCTACTCTCTCCTAGACGGTTTTACCGACATTAACTGTACTGTTAAGTGAAAGAAAAGAAATGACATGAATGATACCGAAATTACATTGTTTTTATAAAGCAGCATATGCATAAAGGTCTCATAAATGTTTTATTATTATGGATTAACTTACTGAGCGTTTGACCGGTGGACGACCCATGTAAATGTAAATGTTTTGTTTGAAAACTAATGTATAATATTATGTTTGGTTTATAACTATTTTGTAATAACTTGGTTTTAATGTTAAAGTACAAGTATGTTTTGGTTACTTATTACGAATAGAATCGATTTTGATGAAGTTAAATGAAAATCTCCGCTGTATTTTATTTCAAGGATTTCAAATTGATAAGTTTTACCTTAAATTGTTTAAAGTTAGTACATGTATTTAAGAAAAAAATTTAAGCAAGGAAAAAACTTGATGTCACAGTTATGGTATCAGAGCACACCGGGTTTTAAAATCGTTTCTGCGGACTGCCTAACAGCACAAGCCTTTACATGGATATACTTCATACATTGTAAGTTTGTTAATGATTATATTATTGTTTGTATTTATTGGTTGCTAAATTGTTAAGGCTTAGTTCAATATACCGAGAGGACAAAGAAGGTAAATGGAAGACATAGATGATGCAATTAAAAAACAATCTGATATAGTGGATCATCAGTTTCAGCAATTAGAACGATATATGGCAAAGGAAGAACAAAGAGGTTTTCGTTTGAATGCTGCTGGAGATTTAAGTTGTGAAAGATTTCGACGACTTCAGCCACCTAACTTTGATGGACATGCAACAGATCCAACTTGTGCTGAAGAGTGGATCTGAACGATTGAAGATATGTATGATTATGCCAAGATTGAGGAAGATGGGAAAGTTAATTGTGCAGTCTTTATGTTGTCAAAGGATGCACGTTACTGGTGGGACACTATTAAAGCAACCACAAATGTGAAAGAAATGTCATGGTACAAATTTAAGGAGATCTTTTACAACAAATATTTCAACCATGCAGTTCAAACAAGTTGGTGGAATTTGTTCAATTACACCAATTTGGATCCGTATCAGAGTACATACGGAAATTTGAAGCATTATCTCATTTTTCTCCACACCTGGTGGCCACTGACGAACTTAAGATACATCAATTCATTCAAGGGCTGAAAGTCAAAATATATAGAGGAGTAAAGATCTTTGGAACAAAAATGTGCCTTATTCAATGGTGGTGACAAAAGCCCTAGAAGTGGAAGAGGCTGAAATAAAATTCCAAAGGCAGAGGGAGTCTCAGAGGAAATTTTTTAAAGGAGTGCAACCTCAACCAAATCAAGCATTCCAACAATCAAAAGGCACAAAATGACCAAATGACGGAAGATTCAGCAAGGGAAAGGAAAATGTGTACAAGGGTTTTCTCAAGCTGAAGAATGTCCAAAGTGCTAGAAATGACATTTTGGAGAATGCATAGCTGGAACTGGTAGGTGTTTCAAATGCAAGGAGATGGGTCATATTGTAGGAGATTTTTCAAAAGTGAACAAAGATCAAGTAAAGGGGCACTAAGGGTTTTTGCACTTATCAAACCTGATAATGAATAGCCTGCAGTGGTGTCAGGCACTATTTTAGTTAATGGAGTTAATGCTTATACATTGATAGATTTTGGTGCCTCTCATTCATTCATGTCTTCTACATTCATGGTTAAAATGAAATGTTCACCGGTGCTAGCTGAACATGTTTATAATGTAATATTGCCATCTGGAGAGCAGTTACACCTGAATTATGTTATGCTGGAATATTATTTTGGTAAACGGTAGAAACTTACAAGCTGATTTTATAATGATGGATATGAGAGGGTATGATATTATATTGGGAATGGATTGGTTATTTCAACATTTTGCAACAATTAATTGTAGAGCCAGAACAGTATGTTTCCAGCCTTCGAATGCTAAATGGTATTCTTTTCAAGCAATGAAAAGTACCAACAGAACACCTATCATATCTTCTATTAAAGCCAACAATTATTGAGAAGCGGTTGTGTAGGGTTCCTAGCAAGCATAATTGATACTCGAATGCACTGTGGTGCCAAATTACTAGATATTCCAGTGGTGAAAAACTTTTTAGATGTATTTTTAGATGATTTACCAGGACTGCCCCCGGATCAAGAAATTGAGTTTGTAATTGATATATATCCAAGAGCAGAACCATTATCAAAGAATCCATATAGAATGGCGAATGTAGAATTAAAGGAATTAAAGGCACAAATTGTAACGACCCTTACTTTTCTTACGTAGAAAATACATCATGTAAAAAGTTTTCTTTCTAAAATTTCGTTCCACATTATTAATTTAAAATCATAGCGGAAGCGTACAATATTTACATACTTGCTCTTCAATATCAAAACATATATTATTTTACATCGTATAGTACTTTAACAAAACCAAACTTTTAGTATTATATGTTTACAAAGAACATAAAGAAAATCTAGTTTTCAAAACTATATACTCCATTTGTACATAACTATTACATAAGAAAAACATGAGCCGCCCACCGGTCGTCTTCACGCTGATAGCTCAACTTTTGCCTGGACGTACTCCATCCGTCATGCTATCTCTACAGCAAGCATGGAGAGTCATTCCCCTCAATCTCATCTTCCTCACCTACATTACAAAGCTTAAACTATGAGCCTAAGGCTCAGTAAGTAAAATGAAATGTTTCCTACATGATCTACATACACATGCCATGTCTTAAATCAATGCACATTCATTTCGTTTCGTTTCTTTTATAACTTAACTTTCATTTACATGAGTTAGTGGAATAAGATCTAGAGAGGAAGGCACATAAGGCCCCATACCACCCTTATCTCGGCACCCTGCCCCTTTAATCCAACTCTAGGTAAAGAGAATAGACTTTTGATGCCCTTAGGTCGGCAGCCTATCTCAAGGGATGAGAAGACGTCTTAGGTCACGCCTAACTCATCACCGCCTGTCCACGTAACCATTTACATACATACATAACATTCTTGCTTAATTGATCTTTACGTTATAACATGCATGGATGAAGATTGTGTCCCATACCACTCTCATCATCCGTTGGGTGACATTTTGAAAACATGCTCAAAACATTTTCGTATCGTTTTGAAAAATATGATGCATGAATGTAATGCTTGATGACATAACTTAATACGTGCATAACTTAGATGCTTAACATAAAAACAATCAACATAACGCATTCGTCACCAAAGGTAAGTCCATGACCTCTATTAACTATTTTTCGTTCTTAAGATACTTAAGTGATATGTACATACTAGCAATCACAATTCAATAGCAAACATACACCAATCAACCCCATATTATTGGGTCGGTGCACGGTGTGATGCACCCCAAAACAGCATACAATATATCTTAAGTTTTATCTAACTTACAATACCTAACAACCTCTTTGTAATGTAGTCCCTCAAAGGGCCATTCACAAGCATGAGTTACTTACTTGATCTCCTTAGCTTATGATCACTATTCTGAGTCCTTAAGGTTCCAATGAGCTTGCTTATATACCTTAAAATTTCAAAATGAAACAGTATAAGCAAAACCCGAAATACCCCCTTTTTACCAGAAACTTGCAGCATCCATAACCTGAGCTATAGAACTCTGATAAAAACACTTAAGGTACCAATTTAATCCTTAAGATGTCTACTCTATTTTCTTAGAAGACGTCGTGATCAGATGCTTAATTAAAGACATCATAAATTCTACATCTCTGAAATCGGGTATGACATGACCCTTTTGTGCATACCCGGTTTTTACATCAATTTCCGACATACACAACTTTTGCTACACTAGGCTGATAGATATAAAAAAAATACTAATATCAACCTTATATTGTTAGCTACAATTCATTAGAAGACGTCGAGACCAAATTTTAACTTATAAGTCTTGTACCAATCTCATTTCCAAAATCGGGCAGAATGCCCTAAAACATGTATATTCATGAAATTTCCTTGACTATTTCATGCATTCAAACAATAAAACGTCCACTCCATCCATTATAACTCATTTCAACCCATAAGTGAGCATTAGAGACGTGGTTAGGATGATTCTTACCTCAAAAGATTCGGATTGAAGAGTAGAACACTTTACTCCGAAAGGTTGAGGGTCAAATCACACTTCTTCTAACTCTAATCTCACCCTCTTCTACTAAAACCCTAAAGCCCTTTCTTCACTCGAGAGAATTCAGAAAGGAGAGAGAGATTGTCGTGCATAATGACCTGAAGGCTGAACTTTTGTCTTGAGGTGGAAGGTGAAGAGTCACCACGAGGTGGCACCTAAGCACGAGGTGTCAACTTAAATCTCTTAAATATTTCATAACTTTTTCACCACAACTCCTATTGAGTTGTTTAACCTATCAGTATTCTCATTTTTATGTCTTCTACAATTTCTTAGAAGATTTCTTTGTCAATTAAGCTCATTTGTCACATGATAAAATGGGAAAACTGAAACTACCTCGTTATCGATCTTCAACCCGGTGGTTGTTACCAATTGTAAGTTTCCAAAATTCATAACTTTCTCTAGAAATCTCCAAATCGAGTAATTTTTGTTGCTATAGTTCCATCAACTAATTTACTCAATTTCATTAGATGGACTTAAACTCATTTAAAGAACTTATCTCTTCGAAAATCAGATAACTTTGTTCATCATTTAACATTGATAGGACTTACAGTACTTGAAAAAAAAGTCGGGTGTTACACAAATTGTGGAATTAGTACACAAGGGCTTTATACGTCCAAGTTTCTCGCCATTGGGAGCTCCAGTGTTATTTGTTAAGAAGAAAGATGGATCACTGAGAATGTGTATTGACTACAGAGAATTGAATAAATTAACGATCAAGAACAAGTATCTGCTTCCAAGGATTGATGATTTATTTGACCAACTCCAAGGTGCACGGGTGTTCTCAAAGATTGATCTAAGATCAGGATATTATCAATTGAAGGTCAAAGCGGAAGATATGCCGAAAAAATCATTTAGAACTCGATATGGACATTACGAGTTTTTGGTGATGTCTTTTGGATTAACTAATGCTCCTGCTACCTTTATGGATCTAATGAATCGCGTATTCCAGGAGTAGCTAGATAAATTCATAATTGTGTTTATTGACAATATTCTCATATATTCTTAAACATAGGAAGAGCATATGGAACATCTGAAGGCAGTATTATCAACTTTAAGACGACATATATTATATGCTAAGTTTTCTAAATGTGAATTCTGGCTTGATAGGGTTAACTTTCTTGGACACTTAGTATCCAAGGACGATATTTCTAGTGCATTTGTCAATCCGAACAACATTACAAGGATTTCATAATGTCTGTATCTTGTTCTGAATGCTGCTTTTGGTATATCTTCCATTCTGATCTTCAATTGGTAACATCCCGATCTCAGATCAATTTTTGAGAACACATGTGCACCGGTCAGTTGGTCGAACAAATCATCCATTCTTGGTAAAGGGTATTAATTCTTTATCGTCAGCTTGTTCAATTCCCGATAATTGATGCACATTCTTAGTGATTCATCTTTTTTTAACAAATAACGTTGGAGCACCCCACGGTGAAAAGCTAGAGCGTACAAAGCCTTTGTTGACCGATTCTTCTAGTTGCATTTTTAGCTCGTTCAACTCAGCTGGAGCCATTCTATACGGATTTTTTTATACTGCTTTTAGCTCCAGGATACGTATCGATCACAAATTCAATTTCCCAATCAGGGGGTAAACCTGGAAGATCATCCAAGAATATCTTGGGAAATTCTCGGATCACTTGAATCTCTTGAAATTTTAGTTTGGGTTGTCTTTGTATGTCAATTACGCTTGCCAAATACTCTTCACATCCTCTTTTTAACAACCGTCTAGCTTCTATGCTCGACATAATAGGCATCTTCTAAACATTCCTCATAGCTTGTAAGGAGTATGCCTTTTCATTCAGCAGCTGAAAATTGACTCTTCGAGTTTGACAATTAATGGTAGAAAAATGTCAAAACAGCCAATTCATGCCCAATATAACTTCATACTCCTTCATTTCCATAACTATAAAATCCACCTCTAGGACTAGCCCATTCACCGTAACAATACAACTAGGTAGAATATAATTGAGATTCAATCGTTCGCCAGACGGTAACATCACATCCTAAAAATGTTCAGCTATCAATGGCGAACAATTGAGTTTGACCATGAATGCAATCGATATGAACGAATGTGTGGCACCATAATCAATCAATGTATATGCAGGCACAATATTGATAAGAAGTGTACCTGAAACAACTACAGGTTGCTCAACATCCTCTGGCTCGATCATGGCGTATACTCGGGGATTAGCCTTTTGTTGCTCCTTCTTCGTTTGGGGGCAATCTTTCACCATGTGTCCCATCTCCTTGCATTTGAAACATTGCCTTGTGCTAGCAATGCATTTCCCAAAATAAATTTTACCACATCTTGAGCATACATCGTTCTGAGGGGGTCCGTGAACTCGTTTTCCCTTGTCATTATCTAGTTGGTTTTTATTTGGCCGCTTTGTCCCCCTTTGATTTTGCCACTCTTTTCCCTGTTATTGAGGTTGTGTTAGTTTTGTAAACCTTTTTTGAGACTCTCGATACCGCTGGAACCTCATTTCAACTTCTTCAATCTCGAAGGCCTTCGCTACTACGCTGGTATAGCTTTCATTTTTGGTACTAGCCATCTTCAAGCCTCGAAATATCTCTAATTTCAGGCATTGGTTAAATTGATAATTTTGAACTCATCGGTTGCCATCAAGTGTGGGGCAAACCTAGACAAGGCTTCAAAGCATCGTATGTATTCCTCAATAGTTTAAGTTTGGCAGAGGTGTATGAACTCTACCATCTTTGTCATTTGGACAGCTCGGCTAAAATATTTGGTTGAATGCCTCCTTGAAGTCACTCCAAGTCATTTCGCTTACATTTATGGAGGCTTTAACTGTGTCCCACCAAAAGCAGGCGTCATTCTCCATCATGAAGGTTGCACATATTATTGTATCTCTCCCTTCGACCTCTGTATATTTGAACAAATCTTCTAATTTTTGTATCTATTCCTCAGCCATAGCTGGATCGGCCTATTTCCCATTGAATCTTTCACAACTTAGTTCACTGTGATTATTCCTTCATTCACCACCTTGACTTTCTCTCATTCGGTATTCTTCCAGATATTGGGATTGGCGATCCACTAAGTTCACCAATCTATCGATTATACTTTCATTGTCATGACTTGTCCATTTATTAATAGATTTCGTAACTCTTGGCATCTCTTACTAATCTCATCACAAAGCAAACAATGCACATAAATAATACAACCAAAAAAGAAAAGTCAAACATACTTACAGTAAATGAAGCATTTCCGTGCGAAGTTTGCATCATTAAGTAGTCTACAGAATTGGTTTTAAAACTCGATGGGCTCTGATACCATGTCTGTCACACCCCGTAAAAGTTTACTTAAAAATGATCGTGGTAAAATTTTTCTTTCTTTAAAAATGACCTCTTGAATTCTTTTTCGTGAAAACACAGTGGAAGATTTTAATTAGAAATTGTACTAAACCTAACATTTACTTAAAATAAGACATTGTTAATCAAAATATCCATCAATTAATATACTGCAAAGCTCATATAACATATAGTTAATCAAAACGTGTAATATACATAATAAACATCTTTACATAGCATCATTTAGCAAAACTAAACTTTTAAAACACATCATTGTTCAAAGGTAAACACTCCAAAATACTTCAAATGTACATCTTGACGTCCCCACCGGTCGGCGCTTAACGATTCAAGCTTCCCACACCGGATCCGCCTCCTCCCACAGCATGATCGTTACATCAAACAGGGAGGGCTAAGTCCCTCACCTTCATATCCATCACCTACATCAAAAAGCATAACTTGTGAGCCTAAAGCTTAGTAAATAATCGAATGAGCCTATATTCCTAACATGAGCATGACGTTTCTTGAAAAACATGCAAATTCATTTCGTTCCTTATTGTTATCTTGATTTATCTTGACATGTGCGGACGTCACATCGTATGAAGGTGAATAAGAACCATATGGCCTCCATGAGGCAGCCAGTTCCACTTTCTCCCATGACTTGATGTTGACTTTACATACATTTATGCATTGGATGATGAATGTGTCTCATACCACCTTCATCATCCTTTGGGTGACATTTTAAAAACATGAGTGAGAAATTTTTTTTGTATCTTTCATAAAATATGATGCATGGACATGATTCGTACATATGCATGACATGATAACATAATTTAAGTACAAGCAACATAATGCATCAAACATCTCCCAAGTCAACCATAATAAACATTCCTAGTAAACTTTACTTAACTTAATTCTTACTTATGATAATACATAACCATCAAACAATGTCAATCAAGCACCAATCAAACCCAAAGTACTGAGGTTGGTGTACGGTGTGATCCCCAAAAGAATATCATTAATAACATTATCATAAAAACAAACAACACCTAAAACATTCTTACTTAATGGATATCTAAGTAATGAAACACATCATTTCCATGTCCTATCATTTTTTAATCCTTACTTGGAATCCTTACACGGGGCCAAACACATGCAAGGATTACTTACTTGGATTCCTTAGCTTTAGCTTGGTATTCTGAATCCTTAATGATCCAATGACCTTGCTTATATACCTTAACATCATAAAATAAAACAATATAAGCCAAACTCGGAATACCCTGTTTCACTAGAAACTTGTAGCATCCATAACTTTATCGACAAAACTCTGATCAAAACACTTAAGGTACCAATTTCAACCATAAAGTGTTGGCTATACTTCATTAGAAGACATTATGACCAATTTTTAACTCGAAGTTTTAGTAAAACTTGCATTCCATAAACCTGGTAACATGACTTATAATTTGTATACCCATAAACTATCTTTACAATTTCATGCATTTTTAACCATATAACGCCATTTTCACACTTATAATCTAACCTAAAACAAAAGTAGGTGCTGCTGAAGAACAAACTTTGTTCCTCAAGGTTAAGTTCGTGGTCTTTCTTCCTCTTTGCACTTCTAACCCTTAAATACCAAAATTCTTGTGTTAAACACTAAAACCTCCTACTTTGATTTCAAACCCTAATTTTTCTCACACGAATTTGTAGAGGATTTTAGAGAGGAGAGTGAGCTGTGAGAGAGAGCCAAGAGAGAGAGCTGAGGGTCCTGATGGTTGATAGCTGAAGACTCTAACAATTTTTTTTCTTTTTGGAGGGTGAAGAGTCATGTGGTTCAAGCATGAGGTGTGACCATCCAAGCGAACCATCTCTTCATGCATAAGGTGTCACCATTTGTTTCACGTGACACTTCCCTATTGGTCAATATTTAATTAATCATGGATTGAATTTCATAAAATTTTATTGAAAAGTTAATATTTTGGCAGTAAGATGTCGACCTCTCATTCAAGGTGTCGACCCTTAATAAAGCCCGAGAGTTTCAAGGGTTGACTCCTTTTAAAATTTTCATAACTTTCGTTCCATAACTCGGATTGCAATCATTCAAAAACTCATATTTTTCTTATTGAGTCTTGTGTAACTTTTTAGAAGTTTTAAAATTCTAATTATGAGTTTAACATAATCAAATATACAATATACCGAACATTGCTCAAAATCCATAATTCCATAGTCCAGTTTTCCTTCACCAACTTCAAATAAACATAACTTCCTCTCTAGAAATGCAATGGAATTGATCTACCTATCAATATTTTTATCTTGACGTCTACTACAGCTTTGTAAAAGAACACATTGTCAATTAGGTTCTTCTAAGG
Organism: Begonia fuchsioides; assembly: GCA_003255005.1. Lineage (NCBI taxonomy): Eukaryota > Viridiplantae > Streptophyta > Magnoliopsida > Cucurbitales > Begoniaceae > Begonia > Begonia fuchsioides. The sequence continues at coordinate 66,035 of QAOC01007040.1, forward strand.
AATTACATGATTGTAACACATAAATTGCTTTGTTACAAAATTCAAACGAGTATTTGTTCCAACCTTTGGGGTCTAAGATTCATAACTTTCTCTATATGTTCTTAAATCAAGAAAATCTTGTTGCTGTAGTTTCATCTACTATTCTATTAAATTTCATTAGAAGAAAACAACTCCATGTTAAGACACTAAAACCTCGGAATTAGATAATTACCAATATTATTTTTGATTTGTCAATTCAGTACTTCTAAAATTTCTGAAAAACTATCTTAGGTGGAACACTCATTACTTTAAAAATTTCTGAAAAACTATCTTTAGCTTGTAAAATAGCTTAAAAGGAAAACATCCACTTGAAAAACATACATTCTTGTAAAGCTATGATTTCAGTTCCACCTTTATCAAAAATACATAAGCATTCAATAACTTAAAACGTACAGCGGAAGACAATTACTTTAACTTAAAATACATTCACTTTCATAAACCTTTAATAACTTAAATCTGCAGCGGAAGAAAATAGTTCAACTTAAAATACATTCATTCTTAAAAGCTTTGAAATCCATCACACAAAAATAAGGGCATACATTTAATTACATCTTCAAAATATTCATAACATCCATCATACGTGAATGCACTTTTTCATTCACGTATCTTAGGTTTCATATCTTATTTACTACGTTATTCTTACTATCGATCTGGTTCCGCACCTCGTGGTTCCACCCAGTCCTCGAGACCAAGTTCTCCACCTCGTGGTTCCAGCGGTCATTTACATGTTTGGTTTATCGATCCGGCTCCGCACCTCGTGGTTCCACCCAGTCCTCGAGACCGAGCTCTCCACCTCGTGGTTCCACCGGTCGTTTACTTTACTGATTCTTATGTTCAAGTTCTTAATTCATCGGAGACGAAACATAATCAGTGTCCCATACCACCAATCATATCTCGTTTACCTCCAACTACGTTGTAAAACCATGCATGAAAATAGTTTGTAGACATTTTGTAAAACTATGATGCATGACCATATAAACATGAAAACATCTCTTAAATCATATCACATAACATGAAAATAAGCATACATCACCAAACATATCATGCAAACAAACATGCAGCACACATCAAACAATCATCCTAATCTTTGCAATGTAGTCCCACTTAAGGGCCAAATAATCTTAATGCTAACTTACCTTAGCAGCTAGGTTGAGTTGATCCACTTGAGTCTCCTTCTTAATCTAATCGATGGCTTAAACCTATAAATCATATTCGGATCAGAATTGGCATAAAGTCTTAACGTTCCGTTCCAACTTTGAACATCTATCACTTCCTCTATATTGATCTATTCCTGATGATTAAGGTGTCAAATGTTTTCTTAAGGAGTCTACTATAACTTCTTAAAAGACACCTAATTCAGAAAACTAACGCATGTCGACTTACATTGACATAACATAGGGCATTCACTATTTGAACAGTGATTGGGTCGACATAAACTTTTAGGGGTCGACCGTTGTCGACAAAACAGAAGCGTCGCCTTTTAAAATCGAGTTTCGGTCGACCCAAACTGTCAGGGGTCGACCCAAACTCTCCCCAGTTTCCATACACTGACTTACGACATCCATAACTTTTTCTACATAGCTCTGAATCAAGTAATTTTAACGGCTATAGATCATTCTAAGAGTCTACGTTAACTCTTATGACGGATATAACCTCTAATTCGTGCTAAAACTTGACCGAATTTCAAAAACTCTAGCTTTATACATGATTAACCGATTTCACAGCAATTAACCTAAAATCCTTCATATTTATCCACCAGCTCATCCAATACATTCATATTAACCTTACTGAATCCTAAAAAAAACTCAGAGGATATAAAATATTACCTTAAGCTTCAGCTTCCACGAAAGTTTCAGAGTTTTCCTCGTCCCTTGCCTTTCTCACTCTTTCCTCTCACAAAACTTCTTTTCTTTCTCAATCTCCCTCTCCCTTATCAAACGAGAGAACTCTGAGTAAATAGATAGGGAGAAGAGGTCGTGTTGGTAGGGGAATGACAGACCATGCCTTCTTATCTTTTAATTAAACGAAATTAATCTCCTTTTTACATCCACCGATCAGATTTCCCCACGTTTTTGCTGACTTTTCAACTCAAATCAAGAATGTGTCGACCGCACGTCAATTGTGTCTACCGAAAGTATTCACATAGAAGATTTTGGGTCGACCGCACGTCTATTGTGTCGACTGAACGTATTCCCAGAGAAAATTTTGTGTTAGACGTATTCCAGAGAGCAACTTGTGTCGACCCTTTCTAAGTACTGGGGTCGACTGAAACTATATATTGTGTCGACCCCTCTTCAATCATGGGTTGACCGAAACTATACTAAGGGACTGTTTTGTGTCGACCCCTCTTCAATCCTCGGGTCGACCAAAATATACAATTTTGTCCTCCAAATTCCTAGGGTCGACCTAAAATACACTCTTGTGTCGACCCCTCCTAAATCCTAGGGTCGACCGAAACACACAATTGTGTCGACCCCACCTAATTCCTGGGGTCGACCTAAAGTATACAATTGTGTCGACCAGACATTGTTCATAGGTCAAACGACAGTTAAAACTTTTATTACTTTTGTTATACAACTTAAATTTCTATGATTCAAACACCATTCTTTTTCTTATTAAGTCTAGTTTAACTTTGTAGAAGACATAAACTTCAAATTCAGAGCGTAAAGATATCAATTACACAAAACACCAAATAACGCTCTAAAGTTCATATTTCTTAGTCCAGCTTTCATTTATCAATTTTTTAACGTGCATAACTTTTTTCACCACAACTCCAATCGATTTGTTCAACCTATTAATCTTCTCCTTTTGATGTCTTCTATAATTTCTTAGAATAAACGAGGGTTGTTACATTCTACCCTTCTTAATAAAAATTTTGTCCTCGAAATTTAGACTTCAAACACCTCTGGATACTTTTCCTTCATTTCTTGTTCTCTTTCCCAGGTGGCTTCTTCCACGTTATGATTTTTCTGATAGAGCTTTCACCAATGGGATTTGCTTGTTCTGCAACACCTTTATCTTAGTATCCAGTATTCTTATTGCTTGCTCCTCTGTTTATTGTAGGCAATCCGACTATAAAATCCTAAGTAACCAAAATATCTCCTACATTTGTCTTCATTATTTCATTCAAAGTTACTATCCCTTCTTTTCCGTAACCTTTCAATCACCTCCTTCGATCTTAATTGCATTAAATAACTCAACCCTCTATTTCTCCTTCTTTTAAGTTGATTGACACATCTCTTAATATCTCATCATCATTCAAACACAACTCACATTCTATCATTTTCTAAGTCATTCATTTGTATTAAACTATTGATTTATTTTCATCCTTCTATATTTGTATCCCAATTTAACCTTTGTTCAGTCTCAAACATTCAACTTTTACATTCAAACCTAAACTTTCTATACCATTTTCATTTCCTTCGCTTAATTGGGATCCATATGAACTTTTTCGACATCGATGTGAGACCTACCTGGTATAATCCTGGCATAGTTGAAAATCCCCAATTTGTATGTTGCTTTTTCAATCTCAGTTATAATCAAGACAGGTCCAATAGCTTTTGGGATGAGTCTTCCTCAACCAAACTTGAGTCCTGTCTAAGCTAGCATACCCCTCATCATGGATCAATATCCATGAGTTTTTGTAACATATTTGGATCATATAATTCGCTTTCCTAGTGTTATCTAATTTGGGGTAATTTAAACCTCTCATCATACTTCACCTTATAAAGGTTGTACTATTTGTAGCTTGGTAGTAATGAGTGTAAGTAAACTTCACTAAGGGCAATGACTTGCTCTACGACACTTTGAATATTAAACATGCATGCTTCTAAACTTTTCTCATGGTCTTTCTAAAACAATGGAGATTGATATTCCAACTAATCTTACTATCTTTTAGGTGTGCATCTCCACATACTTGTCCAAAATGTTTGAAACATTCAACTTGTTACGTCCATAAAACTATTGGTGCATTTGTTACTCTAACAGATATCTTCCAAAAACTCTTACTGTTTATATTCTTCATGAACGTCATCTTGAAATATCGTCCATTTTCCCAGAACAAGTTGTCAATCTCTGATGACATACACTTATCCCTTATCGTTAGCTTACTTAATTTCTCATCCTTGAATTTGTTCTTGGGTGTTACTTTTCATTTAGGGATAGTTTCTAACTAGATGTCCTATTCTCTTTGCATGTAATTCATCGTCATGTGCCGATGACACATTTTCCAAAATGCCTCCTTTAGGTCTATGGCATAACTTGGCTTGAGAAGATTATTAAACTTACTTTTTGCTTTACTTCCTTTGAGTTTATTCTCACTTGATCCTTTTCGTTCTTCTCAGTAGTTGTTATTCTTTACTTGATTGAGGCATTATTGGTTCAAAGAATTTATCATCAAAGATTTCTTATACCTCATAACCACATCTAAATTCTCCAAGATTCTTGGCCACCACATCAGCATGATTAACAATATTGGTACCAGCTACTTTAACTCCTCTATAAGTTTATAACTTTAGACCTTGAATATACTAGTACACTTTAAGTTTCCCTTTACTCACTTAAGTGTGGGGCAAATTTTGATAAACCTCAAAACGTCTTCTAGGCATATTTGTCCCTTACCTCCTTAACTAATTCTTCTGAAAACCCTTACATTCAATCTCCTAGATTTACAAAAATCCCCTTACTTAATACTCTGGGCATGTTTTAATTACTTTATGTCTCTCTCATTTTTAAATATTTTTTTTTATTGTCATGCTCTTTTGAGACATAATGTAATGCCCGGTTTTTCCTTTGCTTAGTTAAATTTTTTTTTTTACACATGTTCCTACTTTAACCAATTTACAGTAAAACTTATCAATTTCAAATCATTGAGATAAAATACAGTGGAAGACTTTTATTTAACTTCATCAAAACCGATTTTATTCGTAATAAGTAACCAAAACATACTTGTACTTTAACATTAAAACCAAGTTATTACAAAACAGTTGTAAACTAAACATAATATTATACATTAGTTATCAACAAAATCTTTCCATTTACATGAGCCACTCACCTGTCAAAATCGCACTAACAGCCACAATCTCCGGCAATGGACGTACTTCACCACCTCAAGCATTTATCCCTACATTACAAAGCTTATCTAATGAGCCTAACGCTCAGTAAGTTAATCCATAATAATAAAACAATTATGAGACCTTCATGCATATGCTGCTTTATGAAAACAATGCAATTTTGGTATCGTTCATTTCATTTCTTTACTTTCACTTAACAGTCCAGTTAATGTGGGGAATACCGTCTAGGGGAGAGTAGGCACCGCTTGGTCCAACCTCTTGGGACAGCCAAACTCAACCCCGCCCAATATGTAACTATTTACGTACATTTCGTTCATTTCATTTCTTTCATTATTGATCGTTGAAGGTATCACGGGAGAGAGTAGACAACATTTGGCCCCCCTCGAGGCAGTATAACTTGAGCTCCTCCTTCAACGACCTCTTGCATATTTTCATGAAAATCATGCATGTAAATCATTTTTGTATTTTTCTTAAAACCATGATGCATGAACAATTAAAATGCATGAACACGATAACATGCAATAATATATACAATTCAAACATTGCAGGCATTCTAAACATGAATCTTTATTTTAACACCAATAATCAATCAATCATCAAACAAGGCACACAAACATATCCTCAAATAAATTGAGGTTGGTGTATTGTGCATTACACCCCAAAAACAATCCAGCATATTTCAAAATCATAAATCCTAATCTTGGTAATGTAGTCCCCTTAGGGCCAATCACATGCAACATTAACTTACCTTAGGTCCTTAGCTTTATTGAAAAACTTGATCAATATGTTGCTGCACTTGAAAACCTAAAATGCTAGTAACAAAACTCATTAACTTCAAACAACCATAACTTCTTTGATAATGATCCATTTGTGATGCTACGGGTTCAAATTATTCCTTAAAGAGTCTTCTATAACTTCTTAGAAGACACCAAATTTAGAAAACTAACGTATGTTGACTTAATTGGACAAAACAGAGGGCATTCACTGTTTGAAGTAACCCCTATTTTGGTTGCCCAAACTATGAGGGGTCGACCCATGTCGACAAAGTAAGACGTCGCGTTTCTGAAATCAAGTTTCGGTCGACCAAAACTCCCCTCAGTTTTTGTACACTGACTTGCGATGTCCATAACTTTTTTTATATAACTCTAAATTGAGTGATTCTAACTTCTATGAATTACTCTAGGAGTCTAATTTAACTCTTATGCAGGACATAAACTCAAATTCGTGCTACAATATAACTGAATCTCAAAAACCCTAACCTTGCATACTATCAACTGATTTTCTAACATTCTACTTGAAATCCTTCATTTTTATCCATCAATCTCACCAATATCATCATATTATTCTTATTGAAATTAAAAGAAACTTAGAGGATAGAATAATAACTTGAACTTCAGCCTTCACGAATTTGCTTGGGATTTTCTACTTCCTCTCTTGAAATAACTCACTCACTCACTTAAGGACGCCTAAACTCACTCTTTTTCTTTCTCAACACTTCTCTTCTTTGACAAATCTCACTCTCCTTTGAGCTTAGAGCAACAAAACGGGAGAAAATGGAAGAGGGTTTGTGGCTGGGAGAAAGATATGGCAGCTCATGCCTTTTATGTCCTTTATTAACCATAAACAGTATTTCTTTCAAGTCCACCAATGAAAACTTTACATGTTTTGGCTGACCATGCCTTATACTTTCTTAATTAAACAACATCAAGGTTTCTCTCACATCCATCCATCAGAATTCTCCACGTTTCGACTGACTTTTCAACTGAAATCGTGAATGTATCGACAGGACTTTCATTGTGTCGACCGAAAGTATTCCAGAGGGCAACTTGTGCCGACCGCACGTCTATTGTGTCGACCGAAAGTGTTCCCAGAAAGCAACTTGTGTCCCCTTTCTAAGTCCTGGGGTCGACCGAAACTATATATTGTGTCGACCCCTCTTCAATCATGGGGTCGACCGAAACTATACTAAGGGACTGTTTTGTGTCGACCCCTCTTCGATCCTGGGGTCGACCGAAATATACAATTTGTGTCCTCCAAATTCCTGGGGTCGACCTAAAATACACTCTTGTGTCGACCCCTCCTAAATCCTGGGGTCGACCATAACTTACATTGTGTCGACCCCTCAAAATTCCTGGGGTCGACCGAAACTTACATGAAGGTCTTTTAATATATTTAACCCAACTTTCTTTATTAGTTTACTCAAATCTAGCAACCATCAAACATATTGGACTTCAAATAAACACCAATCAAACTCAAACACTTGGGCCGGTGCACGGTGTGATACACCCCAAAAAGAGTATTCTTATTCTAATTATTCATTATCATAACCAACATTCATCAAGAAAAATCTTAAACACTTTCATTTTAAAATCATAATTCTTAGAATAAATGAGGATTGTTACATTCTACCGTCCTTAACAAAAATTTTGTCCTCAAAATTTAGATGTCAAAAAGTTTCGGATACTTCTTCATCGTGTCTTGTTGCCTTTCCCACGTGGCTTCCTCTATAGAATGGTTTCTCCATAGGACTTTTACCAAAGGAATTTGTTTGTTTCTCAATTCTTTTGTTTTTGAATCCAAGATCCTTACCGGTTTTTCTTCATATGTCAAAGTAGGCTCGATGTCAATATTTCTATCTTTAATCACATGAGTAGTATCATGCACACATTTCCTTAACATTGAAATGTGAAAAGTGCTGTGGATTCCAGCCATAGATGATGGCAATTTCAACATGTAAGCTGTTTTGCCTAACTTCTTTATAATAGGGAAAGGTCCAATAAATCGTGGAATAAGCTTTCCCCTTCTTCCAAACCGCATTACTCCCTTAAAAGGCAAAACCTTTAAGAATACCTCATCGCCTTCCTCAAATTCTAGCTCTCTTTGCCTTTGATCTGCATAATGTTTCTGTCAGTTTTGAGCTATTTTGATTCTTTCTCGAATAACTTTCACTTGATCTGCGGTTTGTTGTAAAATTTCTGGATCATATAATTCGCTTTTCTAGTGTTATCTAATATGGGGTAATTTACACTTCTCATTATTCTTCACCTTATAAAGGTTGTACTAATTGTAGCTTAGTAGTAATGAGTGTAAGTAAACTTTGCTAAGGGTAACAACTTGCTCTACGACACTTTGAAACTTTAACACTCATGCTTTCATTGTGTCTTCTAAATTTTGGTTGCCCTTTCGATTCGTCTACCGTTTCGGGGATGAACCGCCGTTCATATTTCTAAACTTTTCTCATGGTCTTTCTAAAACAATGGAGATTGATATTCCAACTAATCTTACTATCTCTTAGGTGTGCATCTCCACATACTTGTCCAAAATGTTTGAAACATTCAACTTGTTACGTCCACAAAACTACTGGTGCATTTGTTACTCCAACAAATATCTTCTAAAAATTCATAATGTTTATATTCTTCATGAATGTCATCTTAAAATATTGTCCATTATTATCGAACAAGTTGTCAATCTCTGATGACATACACTTATCCCTTATCGTTAGCTTACTTAATTCCCCGTCCTTGAACTTGTTCTTTGTTGTTGCTTTTTTTTTCATTTTGGGATAGTTTCCCACTAGATGTACTATTCTCTTTGCATTTAATACATCGTCATGTGCCGATAGCACATTTTTAAATGCCTCCTTTAAGTCTTTGGCATAACTTTGCTTGAGAAGAACCTTAGACTTACATTTTGCTTTACCTCCTTTGAGTTTATACTCATTTGATCCTTCCGCTCTTCTCAGCGGTTGTCATTCTTTACTCACCTAAGTGTGGGGCAAATTTTGATAAATCCCAAAACGTCTTCTAGATATATTTGTCCCTTACTTCCTTAACTAGTTCTTCTCTAAACCCTTACATTCAATCTTCCAGATTTACAAGGCTCCCTCTACTTGATACTCTAGGCATAATTTAATTACTTTCTATCTTTTGCAAGAGATATCTTCTCATACCTGACATCTCCACGGGCTGTTCCATATCTTTGGGCTCGATCATCGTGAACACTTGGGGTTTCACCCTAGGCTGATCCTTGTTTTTGGTGCAATCTCACCCATAATGTCTTAGTTCCTTGTATATGTTGTAGCCACGTAAGCCAGTTATACATTCTCGTGCATGCTTCCTATTGTACTCAGGACATTCCAATATCGGCTCCAAACTTTTAACTTGCTTTCCTTTATAAACTTCTAACTTCAATCCTTGTATGAACTACTCAACTTTATCCTTATTGGTTACCGCCTTAATAGTATCCCACACCTTTACAATATTCCTCTTTCCTATAAAATCACTCCTCTCATCATATTGAACTAAGCCTTAACAATTTAGCAACCCATAAATACAAACAATAATATAATCATTAACAAACTTACAATGTATGAAGTATCTCCATGTGAAAGCTTGTGCTGTTAGGCAGTCTGTAGAAACAATTTTAAAACCCGTTGTGCTCTGATACCATATTGTAACGCTCGGTTTTTCCTTTTCTTAGTTAAATTTTTTTTTACACATGTTTTTACTTTAAACAATTTACAGTAAAACTTATCAATTTGAAATCCTTGAGATAAAATACAGCGGAAGACTTTTATTTAACTTCATCAAAACCAATTTTATTCGTAATAAGTAACCAAAACATACTTGTACTTTAACATTAAGACAAAGTTATTACAAAATAGTTGTAAACTAAACATAATATTATACATTAGTTATCAACAAAATCTTTCTATTTACATGAGCCACCCACCGGTCAAAATCGCACTAACAGCCACAATCTCAAGTAATGGACGTACTTCACCACCTCAAGCATTTATCCCTACATTAAAAAGCTTATCTAATGAGCCTAACGCTCAGTAAATTAATCCATAGTAATAAAACAATTATGAGACCTTCATGCATATGCTGCTTTATGAAAACAATGCAATTTTGGTATCGTTAATTTCATTTCTTTACTTTCACTTAACAGTCCAGTTAATGTAGGTAATACCGTCTAGGGGAGAGTAGGCACCATTTGGTCCAACCTCTTGGGACAGCCAAACTCAACCTCGCCCAACATGTAACTATTTACGTACATTTCGTTCATTTCATGTCTTTCATTATTGATCGTTGAAGGTACCACGGGAGAGAGTAGACACCATTTGGCCTCCCTCGACGCAGTCTAACTCGAGCACCTCCTTCAACGACCTCTTGCATATTTTCATGAAAATCATGCACGTAAATCATTTTCATATTTTTCTTAAAACCATGATGCATGATCAATTAAAATGCATGAACACGATAACATGCAATAATATATACAATTCAAACATTGCACGCATTCTAAACATGCATCTTTATTTTAACACCAATAATCAATCAATCATCAAACAAGGCACACAAACATATCCTCAAATAAATTGAGGTCGGTGTATTGTGCATTACACCCCAAAAGCAATCCAGCATATTTCAAAATCATAAATCCTAATCTTTGTAATTTAGTCCCCTTAGGGCCAATCACATGCAACATTAACTTACCTTAGGTCCTAAGCTTTATTGAAAAACTTGATCAATATGTTGCTGCACTTGAAAACCTAAAATGCCAGTAACAAAACTCATTAACTTCAAACAACCATAACTTCTTTGATAATGATCCATTTGTGATGCTACGGGTGTCAAATTATTCCTTAAAGAGTCTTCTATAACTTCTTAAAAGACACCAAATTCAGAAAACTAACGTATGTCGATTTAATTGGACAAAACAAAGGGCATTCACTGTTTGAACCCCTGTTTGGGTCGACCCAAACTATGAGGGGTCGACCCATGTTGACAAACAGAGACGTCGCATTTCTGAAATAGAGTTTCGGTCGACCAAAACTCCCCCCAGTTTTTGTACATAGACTTCCGACGTCAATAACTTTTTCTATATAGCTCTGAATCAAGTTATTCTAACTTCTATGAATTCTTCTAAGAGTCTACTTTAACTCTTATGTAGGACATAAACTCAAATTCGTTCTACAATATGACCGAATCTCAAAAACCCTAACCTTGCATACAATCAACTGATTTTCTAACATTCTACTTGAAATCCTTCATTTTTATCCATCAATCCCACCAATATCATCATATTATTCTTACTAAACTTAAAAGAAACTTAGAGGATAGAATAATACCTTGAACTTTAGCCTTCACGAATTGACTTGTGATTTTCTACTTCCTCTCTTGAAATAACTCACTCACTAACTCTTTTTCTTTCTCAACACTTCTCTTCTTTGACAAATCTCACTCTCCTTTGAGCTTAGAGCAACAAAACGGGAGAAAATGGAAGGGGTTCGTGGCTGGGAGAAAGATATGGCAGCTCATGCCTTTTATTTCTTTATTAACCATAAACAATATTTCTTTCAAGTCCACCAATGAAAACTTTACATGTTTTGGCTGACCATGCCTTATACTTTCTTAATTAAACAACATCAAGGTTTCTCTCACGTCCATCCATCAGAATTCTCCACGTTTCGGCTGACTTTTCAACTCAAATCGTGAATGTGTCGACAGGACTTCCATTGTGTCGACCGAAAGTATTCCAGAGGGCAACTTGTGCCGACCGCACGTCTATTGTGTCGACCGAAAGTGTTCCCAGAGGGCAACTTGTGTCGACCGCACGTCTATTGTGTCGACCGAAAGTGTTTCCAGAAAGCAACTTGTGTCCCCTTTCTAAGTCCTGGGGTCGACCGAAACTATATATTGTGTCGACCCCTCTTCAATCATGGGGTCGACCGAAACTATACTAAGGGACTGTTTTGTGTCGACCCCTCTTCGATCCTGGGGTCGACCGAAATATACAATTTGTGTCGACCCCTCAAAATTCCTGGGGTCGGCCTAAAATACACTCTTGTGTCGACCCCTCCTAAATCCTGGGGTCGACCGAAATGTTACTTTGTGTCGACCCCTCCTTGATCCTGGGGTCGACCATAACTTACATTGTGTCGACCCCTCCAAATTCATGGGGTCGACCGAAACTTACATGAAGGTCCTTTAATATATTTAACCCAACTTGCTTTATTAATTTACTAAAATCTAGCAACCATCAAACATATTGGACTTCAAATAAACACCAATCAAACCCAAACACTTGGGCCGGTGCACGGTGTGATACACCCCAAACAAAGTATTCTTATTCTAATTATTCATAATCATAACCAACATTCGTCAAGAAAAATCTTAAACACTTTCATTTTTAAATCATAATTCTTAGAATAAACGAGGGTTGCTACACATGAGAATATTAATAATGCCTAAATGAGACATTTTGTAATCTTGGGACATCTTACCTACCACTTCAACATGGTCATCTGAAGCATTTACAAATAGACCATCTTGCCTTAATGAAATTCTCACTCTGACCAAGTCGTCGTAATCAAAATAGAATTCATAGTACATGTAGGATGCCCCTCCATCATAACACCTCTTTCCAAACTTGCATATGACCATGTTATGTCTTGTCTCTCCATAGTTGTGTCCATAATTATAGGTTCCCTATACTCATCCTCACTCTGTTCAAGACCCTAACCCATTTTAGTATGCTAGTGAGTCATTTATTTAAGCTCCCTTGAGTATATTCATGAGCATGATTTGTTGTTCTGCCTAGTTTAGAGTAAAGATAATCCTCATGCTCATTCCTAGGAATAAAAACACCTCGTTGATGATAATCAGCACTCCTATTTCTTTCATCAGAATCTACTGGCCTTGGCTTATATTCGTCACTTCTCCTCAAAAAAGTCATGGCAAGATGCAATCCTTTCTCTGGCTTGATATGAATCGAAACCTCTGTATCTTGCTAAGTTAGAAGAAGGTCTCCCTAAATCAGTGATTCCATTTGAGTTTCTTATGTCTCTATTATAATCAGATCCAGTCACCCTATGATGCGACACTTCACTTGAATCAGTCACCGAGTGCTCCTTATCTACATGAGATTTCACAAAAGTTAGTTTTTCAGAAGCTAGTCGACCTGGATACTCAATCCTTGTATACTCAGAAAGCTCCATATCCACATTTCGTCCTCGATTCTAGTTTTTCCATAGTATGAGGTATAGGAAACATTATAATATGGCTAATATGACTCTCCCATGTTACTATCTCTAATAAGTCTAGAATTATCAAGTTCATTTCGATCAAAATTCTTGTAATATGAACTTTCACCATCAACAAAATTACTGCCCCCAAGCTCTAATGATTGCTGCTCAAATTTTATAGGATACGTGTAATCCAAATTCTCAACCTCTAGTTCAAGGTGAGATCGTTTTGCAGCTATTCCTCCAATTATTGAGACTGTCGGTTAACCAACTCTAACAGTTGTTAATAGCATTCTCATTAGTTCCCTCCTCTGGAATATTTCTTCTTCCTCTCCTCATGGTCCTTCAATCACCAATTAGATTGTTAGTACTCCAAAATAAGTATCTCTCAACTTTAATCCTGTTATAACATAAGAGTATGCAAATAATACAGTTATTGAGCTGTCTAAAGAACCGACTTAAACCCAGTACACTAACCCTTTCGTTCCCTTATTCACTCGTGTGTGTTTTGCTATGATACCATAATTGTAACGACCTGATTCCCAGGACGCCGCTTACTTGCTTTTCTTACTTAATTCACTTACTTACTTAGGCGACCCGAGAACCGGTCCGTTACATGATTTCTTACTTACTTACTTACTTACTTAGGTGGAACACTCATTACTTAAAAAATTTCTGAAAAACTATCTTTAGCTTGTAAAATAGCTTAAAAGGAAAACGTCCACTTGAAAAACATACATTCTTGTAAAGCTTTGATTTCAGTTCCACCTTTATAAAAAATACATAAGCATTCAATAACCTAAAACGTACAGCGGAAGACAATTACTTTAACTTAAAATACATTCACTTTCATAAACCTTTAATAACTTAAATCTGCAGCGGAAGAAAACAGTTCAACTTAAAATACATTAATTCTCAAAAGCTTTGAAATCCATCACACAAAAATAAGGGCATACATTTAATTACATCTTCAAAATATTCATAACATTCAAAACATTTTTATAAAATATCTGTGTGTGTCATACATCACTCCCCGTCGGTCGTTGCTCAATAAACTATATCATTTGGAAACCCCTCTGCTCTAACTTCTTGTTCAGTCACTTGCACCCTTTCCTCCATTACATTTCCTACATTGCAAAGCCTAAACTATGAGCTAAAGCTCAGTAAGAAGCATAACTATAAAATGCAATGCATGAGTATGCTATGTCATTAAAACAATGCACTTTTTCATTCACGTATCTTAGGTTTCATATCTTCTTCACTCCGTTATTCTTACTTATCGATCCGGCTCTGCACCTCGTGGTTCCACCCAGTCCTCGAGACCGAGCTCTCCACCTCGTGGTTCCACCGGTCGTTTACTTTACTGATTCTTATGTTCAAGTTCTTAATTCGTCGGAGACAAAACAAAATCAGCGTCCCATACCACCAATCATATCTCGTTTACCTCCAACTACGTTGTAAAACCATGCATGAAAATAGTTCGTAGAAATTTTGTAAAACTATGATCCTTGACCATATGAACATGAAAACATCTCTTAAATCATATCACATAACATGAAAATAAGCATACATCACCAAACATATCATGCGAACAAACATGCAGCACACATCAAACAATCATCTTAATCTTTGCAATGTAGTCCCACTTAAGGGCCAAATAATCTTAATGCTAACTTACCTTAGCAGCTAGGTTGAGTTGATCCACTTGAGTCTCCTTCTTAATCCAATCGATGGCTTAAACCTATAAATCATATTCGGATCAAAATTTGCATAAAGTCTTAACTTTCTGTTCCAACTTTGAACATCTACAACATCCTCTATATTGATCCATTCTTGATGATTAAGGTGTCAAATTTTTCCTTAAGGAGTCTACTATAACTTCTTAGAAAACACCAAATTTAGAAAACTATTGCATGTCGACTTACGTGGACATAACAGAGAGCATTCACTGTTTGAACATTGATTGGGTCGACATAAACTTTTAGGGGACCCATGTCTACAAAACAGAAGCGTCGCCTTTTTAAAATCAAGTTTCGGTCGACCCAAACTGTCAGGGTTCGACCCAAACTCTCCCCAGTTTCCGTACACTGACTTGCGACATCCATAACATTTTCTACATAGCTCTGAATCAAGTGATTTTAATGGCTACAGATTATTGTAAGAGTCTACTTTAACTCTTATAAAGGACATAAACTCTAATTCGTGCTAAAACTTGACCGAATCTCAAAAACTCTAGCTTTATACATGATTAACCGATTTCACAGCAATTAACCTAAAATCCTCCATATTTATCCACCATCTCATCCAATACATTGATATTAACCTTACTGAATCCTAAAAGAAACTCAGAGGATATAAAATATTACCTTGAGCTTCAGCTTCTGCGAAAGTTTCAGAGTTTTCCTCTTCCCTTCCCTTTCTCACTCTTTTCTCTCACGGAACTTCTTTTCTTTCTCAATCTCCCTCTCCCTTATCAGACGAGAGAACTCTGAGTAAATAGATAGGGAGAAGAGGTCGTGTTGGTAGGGGAAAGGCAGACCATGCCTTCTTATCTCTTAATTAAATGAAATTAATCTCCTTTTTACATCCACCGATCAGATTTCCCCACGTTTTGGCTGACTTTTCAACTCAAATCAAGAATGTGTCGACCGCACGTCAATTGTGTCTACCGAAAGTATTCACATAAAACATTTTGGGTCGACCGCACGTCTATTGTGTCGACCGAACGTATTCCCAGAGAACATTTTGTGTCGACCGCACGTCTATTGTGTCGACCGAACGTATTCCTAGAGAACATTTTGTGTCGACCCCTCTTCGATCCTGGGGTCGACCCAAACACACAATTGTGTCGACCCCACCAAATTCCTGGTGTCGACCCAAACACACAATTGTGTCGACCCCACCTAATTCCTAGGGTCGACCTAAAGTATACAATTGTGTTGACTGGACATTGTTCATAGGTCGGCCGACAGTTAAAACTTTCATAACTTTTGTTATACAACTTAGATTTCTATGATTCAAAACCATACTTTTCCTTATTAAGTCTAGTTTAACTTTGCAGAAGAAATAAACTTCAAATTCATAGCGTAAAGATATCAATTATACAAAACACCGAATAACGCTCTAAAGTTCATATTTCTTAGTCCAGTTTTCATTTATCAATTTTTTAACGTGCATAACTTTTTTCACCACAACTCCAATCGAGTTGTTCCACCTATTAATCTTCTCCTTTTGATGTCTTCTATAATTTCTTAGAATAAACGAGGGTTGTTACACTTAAACCTTGGAACATTGAACCCTTAACCCTAGACCCCAAACCCTAGAACCCTTAAACCCAAAACCCTGAACTCAAAACACTAAACTATGAAACAATGGAACCCTGAAACCATGGAACCTTCAAACCTTGAATCCTAGAATCTTGAACTTTGAAAACTTAACCCTAGAACCTAGACCCTTGAACCATAAACTCTAAAACACAAAACCTGGAAACCCTGAACCCTAAACTCTGGAACTTTGGAACCTTAAACCTTGAAGCTTAGAACCATAAATCATAAACCCTAGAAACCTATACCCTAAAACCCTAAAGGCTGAACCTTGGACGTTGGAAACCTAGAACCTACACCCTTTAACCCTTAACGTTTAACCCTTAAATTATAAACCCTAGAACCCTGAACCCCGAACTTCTGTCCCAAAATCCCTTCAACCTTTAACCTTAACTTTAAACCCTTAAATCTTGAACCTTAGAACCCTGAACCCTACTGCCTTGGCACCCTCAATTACATGCCATGGATTGGCATGCCATGTGGAGAAATCACCCGAGCCCGAACTCGGGATTTTTTTAATATGTTTGTTAATGTTGCAGTAAAATTAATTGAAGATTTATACATTTCAAAGCCAACTTTGAAGGATCAAACAAGGCGAAAACACGTGATAACTTGGCATGGTAAAGAGGTGAATTTGCAACCTAAAACCGAGACCGCCGGACTAGAGCCCACTCCCGAACCCGATTGAAGTTTACTTTGCATTGTGAGTTGGAGTCACATGCAATCGTGCACAATCATTCCACGACTCAACTCATCAACCTTTCTAAGGATTGAAGGAATTTTATTGCATTCTTAGGATAATTTTACGTGAATTTCCCATGAATATTTAGAGAACCCGAGAGGGTTTTCTCGGCTAGGGTTTTAACTTGGATTCTTGCATGCCGTGCATGGGGTTTTGCATGATTAATTGGCTGGAAGAAGGGTATTTAGGGCCAAGAAAGAAAGGAAAATTGGCTAAAGGGATTCAAGATAACGTGGCTTGCACGTTCTTTTTCCATTAACCTAACCCGGATCTCCCACTTCCTAAATCTAATACCCCTATTTTCCTTGTCATTTGGTATCAGAGCCATAAATCCCTCCCCACCTTCCTCTTTAACTCTGCTTTTGTGTTATTTGAAGTTTGAAGGATGACCACAAGGAGTGGTTCCCATTACAAACCAAACAGGGATCCGATTGATCCTAGCCGCCCGCTTAGCCCATCCTTTCCATGTCCGAAGTCGGTCCTTCCCGAATCAAGCCTTCAAGGGCAAATTGATGAGCTCAACAAAAGATTTGATACTGTTTTACAAAAGTTGGAGCACATTTGTCCTTCTTTGAGGACTACCCCGAACAATCCACCAAAAGAAGACCGAATCATGGTTCGAGGAAATGTCGAGAGTTTAAATCCAAAGAGTCAGATGATGATTATAACCTACATGAGCTCAACTCCAGAGATGATGAAATGAGGCATATTAAGGTATCCATTCCTCCTTTCAATGGATCTTGCAATGGAGCACATTTCTCCTTCTTTGAGGACTACCCCGAACAATCCACCAAGGAGAAGAACGAATCATGGTTTGAGGAAATGTCGAGAGTTTAAATCCGAAGAGTCGGATGATGATTATAACCTACATGAGCTCAACTCCAGAGATGATGATATGAGGTATATTAAGGTATCCTTTCCTCCTTTCAATGGATCTTGCAATTGTGATTTGTTTATTGATTGGATGGAGAAAGTTGATAAGATCTTTGAACGCTATAATTATTCTGAGAAGTTTAAATTACAACTTGTTTCATTGGAACTTACATGTTATGCTAGTCTTTGGTGGGATATTAATAGTTGTACCGGCTCATTGGAAAATTCAGAGAAGACGTGATGGTGAAGAAAATATTAATAGTTGGAAAATGATGAAATCAATTATGAGGAGAATATTTGTACCGGCTCATTGCAAACAAAAGCTATTTCCTCAATTACAATCTCTTAAGCAAGAATCTCTCTCGGTGGAAGAATATCTTACCAAATTTGAGACTCTCCAAATTAGATGTGACTTACAAGAACCTGAGGAACAAATTATAGCTCGGTTTATTAGAGGTTTACACCGAAACGTTAGTGATATTGTGGAGTTGCAACCGATCGACTCTATGGATTCGGTTATTCAAATGGCCTTGAAAGTGGAGACGCAAATGAAAAGAAAGGGCAAGGGAATAGTGAGCCAAGCAAGTCCTAAGGCTAATACAAAGGTGGAGAACAAGATTCCTTTCGTTCAACCTTGGCTGCAAAAGAAGGATAGTGAGCCCAAACCGATGGAAGAAAATAACCGGACACGAACACGGGAGATCAAGTGTTTTAAGTGCCTTGGTCTCGGGCATATTGCATCCCAATGCCCTAACAAACGTGTGATGGTAGTTAGAGAGGAAACAAGTGAAGTTTTTAGTGAAGATGAAGTGAAGGAAAAATTGGATATGAGCTTGGAATCCGAAGGGGAAGAATGCCGAGCACAAGAAGGCCCCTTATTATTAGTTATCCGAAGGTTACTTGCCACTCAAAGCCAAGAAGAGGAACTCCAAAGAGAAAGTTTATTCCATAGTAGATGTCTAATCCAAGATAAGGTATGTTCAATTATTATTGATGGTGGAAGTTGTGTTAATGTGGCTTCCCGAGAGATAATTGACAAACTCGGAATATAAACTATCTTTCACCTGAAGCCTTATAAATATTACGTTGAATAAATGATAAGGAAGACCTCAAGGTTACCAAGCAAGCATGCATCAAATTCTCTATTGGAAGTTACAAGGATCAAGTGATGTGTGATGTGGTTCCCATGAGTTCAAGCCATTTGTTACTCGGGAGACCATGGAAATTCGATCAGAAGGTTATGCATGATGGTTTTATAAACTAATATTCTTTTAAGTTTGGTGGACAATCCATCAAGTTAATTCCCCTTGAACAGGAACAATTGGCCAAAGATGAGGTCACAAGGAAGGAAAATTCATCTAAGAATAATTTAATTTTTATCAAGAAAGAGCCCTTTTCTACTAGAGAAGGAACACCCGATCAAGTGAACTCAAGGGTCCCGATCAAAGAAAACAAAGACAAAGTTATATATGTTGTGATTTCCAAAAGACTCTCAAGGGTGTTAGTCTCTCTACCTGAACTCTTTACTAATTTCTTTGTTTATGATTGGATGAAGGAGATTTACAAAGTTAACATAATTCCCGACCGTGCATTGAATTGAGTTTTAAGAAGTACTATGATCTTCTTACCTTGGAGGACCATTCAAGCGATGAACAATTTGACGATTCTAGTAAAGGAGTTTGCAAGCCTCTCATCAAAGGAGTCAATAAGGAAGAGATAGATAACTATTATAAACATATGAGATTCTTAGGAGCCTTAATAGCATTCTTCCAATGATTATATTTGTTTCGGACTGCGCGAGAGTTATTTACAAAGACAGCCAAAAGCACCCACCCTGATTGGTTAGTAGACCCTTTCTTTCTAACTAATAGCTCCAGGGATTTTACTATAATTATACACATTAGGTCCCATGAATATTAGAAGGATACATTGCTGAATATATTGGAAACACTATGGTTTATAAATGGGATAGTGAAAATCATGTTGATTCAGTTATTCAGTGGTATAATACAAACCGGATTGTTGAAGTGTTTAGTCGTGGATAGAATGTTGTTTTGGTGAAGGGCATTGAATCTTATGACTCAAAATTAGAAGTTTTTCAAAGTTGGCACACTTTTAAGGCGGCCTTAAGCCTGAAGAATTTTTGGGATAATGTGAACTTACAAGTTCGAGTTACCCGGCAAATATGGAATTTCAGCCACATTTAATGTTCAAGATCTTTCTCCCTTTACTGGATTTGATGAAGATGAACAAGATGGAGATGACTTGCCAATGGATTTGAGGACAAATCCTCAAGAACCCAGGGAGGATGACATGCCACAGATTAGCATGCCAAGTGGAGCAATCACTTGAGCCCGAGCTCGGGATTTTT
Source organism: Begonia fuchsioides (assembly GCA_003255005.1). NCBI lineage: Eukaryota > Viridiplantae > Streptophyta > Magnoliopsida > Cucurbitales > Begoniaceae > Begonia > Begonia fuchsioides. Next base: position 86,484 of record QAOC01007040.1, read on the forward strand.
CTAATATGTTTGTTAATGTTGCAGAAAAATTAATTGAAGAATTATACATTTCAAAGCCAACTTTGGAGGATCAAACAAGGCCCAAACACGTGATAACTTGGCGTTGTAAAGAGGTGAATTTGCAACCTAAAACAAAGACCGCCGGACTCGAGCCCGCACCCAAAACCGATTGAAGTTTACTTTGCATGGCAAGTTGGAGTCACATGCAATCGTGCACAATCATCCCACGACTCAACTCATCAACCTTTCTAAGGATTGAAGGATTTTTATTGCATTTTTAGGATAATTTTTACGTGAATTTCCCGTGAATATTTAGATAACCCGAGAGGGTTTTCTCGGCTAGGGTTTTAACTTGAATTTTTGCATGTCGTGCATGGGGTTTTGCATGAGGGTTTAATTGGATGGAAGAAGGGTATTTAGGGCCAAGAAAGAAAGGAAAATTGGCTGAAGGGATTCAAGAAAACGTGGCTTGCACGTTCTTGAATTCTCATTGGTCCAAATTTTTCCTCCTTTTATTAATTTTACAGCATGCTTTTTGCATGACCTTGGCCCTTAGTTTTCCCCCCCTTTTTCCTCTCTTCGTAGCTGATAAAACCTCCCCCATTGCATGATTGTAATGCTCAATTTGGAATTTGAATTTAGTAGCTTTTTAGCTCTCGCTTCTCGGGCATTTTCCACTTTCAGCCGGCAGCCAGAAGTTCTCAGGCCGCCGTTTGTTCTCTTCAAGATTTCTCCCTCTGAGCTGGAGATTTCTTCTTGCTTCAAAGTCTCCAGCCTTCTCCAAGGACAAGGGGTGAGCTTGAATGTCATAAGCTCTTCATTCCGTTGTTATTTTTGTTTGATAAATCCATTTCTTTCGGTCGGACCTCACTTCCGGCCACCGCCAAGCCCGGTTACTGTTCCATTTATTTCCGACCGATCCGTCGGAGTGATTACCTTCAAATTTTGAGGTGTATTATTTAACCCTTCCATGAAACTCCCCTTAAAATTTCAGCTATAAAATCGATCTCATCGTTGAGTTATCGTCTCCCAAAATCCGGTCCCGATTCTGGAATACCGGATATTCTTTTCTCACAAACCCTAACCGACTATTCTCCCTCTTCCTAAAACTTAAACCCCCTCCATTCTGTGTCACTCAACCTTGAACCCTTGAACCTTGAACCTTGAACCCTAAATCTTGATCCTTTAAACCCTGAAACCTTTAAACCTTAAACCCTGGAACCCTTAACTCTAACCCTAGAACCATGAACCTTAAAAGCCTGAACCCTGAACCCTAAACCCTTGAACCGTGAACCTTTAACCTTGGACCATCAACAGTGCAACCTTAAACCCTAAACCCTTAACTTTGAAACCTAAATCTTGGAATCCTAGAATCCTAGAACCCTAAAACACTAAATCTTGAATGTTGAACCCTAAACCTTAAGCCCTATAACCCTAATCCTTTGAACTCTGAACCTTGAAATCTAAACCTTTAAAACTTGGAACCCTAAAATTTGAACCTAGAACCCTGAACCTTAAACTATGGACACTGTAACCTTAGAAAGTTAAACCATTGACCTTCAAACCCTAAAACATTGGAACCTTTGGCCTTTAAACCCTTAACCTTGAATCTTGCCCTGAATCTTTGAACCGTAAACCGTGAACAATAGAACCCTTAACCTTAACACTCAACCCTTGGTCTCTAGATCCCGAACCCTGTAACCTTGGAATTTTGAACAAAGAAACCCTGATCCCCGAGCCTTAAACCCTGAAGACTGAAACTTTGGAATCAAAGAACCCTGGACCCTTAATCGTAAATCTTGAACCCTAAACCCTGGAACCCTAGAATCATGAACCATAAACCTCAGACCCTAAAATTGTGTAACCCTTGAACCATGAACCCTTGAATCCTAAACTCTGAACTTTGGACCCTAGAACCCCATAAACACTAAACCCCTTAAACCCTAGCATGCTCTAAACCCAAAAACCTTGGACCCTAAACCTTGGAATCCTGAACAATAAATATTGGACCCTTAAACCAGTGCAATCTTAGAACCACGATCATAAGTTTTTTGGCCCTAAACCCTGAATCTTGAAACCTAGAAACTTGAACGCTGAACTCTGCAACCATAGAACCCTAGAACTCTAACCCTTAACCATATATGCTAAACCTAAGAACCCTAAATCGTGGAACCTTGAACTCTGCACCCTGAACCACGAACCCTAAAACTCTCAACCCTATACTCCCCGGAACTATAAACCTTGAACCATTGAACCCTAAACGCTAGAACCCCAAACCTTGATTCCTAGAACCATGAACCTTGAAAGCATTAACGCTAAGCCATTGAACCCTTGAACCTTGAACCCTTCACCCGGTACCTTGGAACCCTAAACTATGCATAGTTAAAACTTTTCTTTTCTTTTTATTCTGGTTCTTTCTTTCCTTTAATTTATATACTTCCTTATCATTGGGGTTTACTGTCGAGGAAGAGAGACCACAAACTTGAGTCCACCTAAGGGACAACCAACTCGTTTATCTAGCCTGGGAACAAACGCAAACCCCTTTCCAATGACATTTACTTGCCTTTCTCTATCTTTCTTTTATCTTTCTCTTTATTTTATTGTTCAAGCTCAACTCGAAACAACCATTTTTATATCATGTTTTATATAAAATCTCATGCATATAAATAGTTTGTAACTTTTTAGAAAACATGATACATCAGATGCTTGTGAACATGCTCTTTATGAACATATCAATAATTAAAATAATGTTCATAACATTAAAACAACAATTAATCATATTAAAAAAAATTCCTATTGTTCTATGATGTAGACCAAACTAAGGCAAAAGACGCACAATACTACTTACCTTAATTATTCTTATCAAGTATTTCTAGCTGTATGTAAAATTGTGGATTTACATCACCTCAATTACCTAAAACCATTCACCATTTTTGGAATAAATGTCATGATTTGGGATAACTTCAAACTAACATAACTTGTTCGGTACATCATGAAATGTTATGGTTCCAAAGCCCATATATCACTCAAGGTGTCTAGTTAAACGTGTTATGGGATCTAGGGAATCAAATTAGTCTAGCGTTAGATTCAAACATGAATTTCTAAATTGCACAGGATTGAAAGTTTTGTGGCAGCTTTGATAAAATATGCACAACCTCGGCAATTCTAAATTTATATCATTCATAAACATTTACATAGTTTTCCAACATGATTAGTTAACCAATAAAAAGGTCATGGTGTAAACTTCTACTTTTTGTGATTAGTTAAACATATACACTCTAAACCACGTAATATAAGGTCATACCTCTTGATTCCCAGCTCAATAGATTTCTCTTGATGAGAGGAACACTTTTCCTTGAGGGATTGGAGGCCAATTTCAATTCCTTATCTTTTAAATTTCACTTTCTCTCTCTGAAACACTTTTCCATTGTTCAAGGTTCAAAGTTACAAGGTTCTATGGTAAATAGTTCCTTGGTCTAGGGTTCAAGATTCTAGGGTTCCAGGGTATAGGGTTCACGGTTCAATTTTTTAGGGTTCCTGGGTTCTACGATTCCAGGGTAAAATTTTTGTGTTTTAGGGCTCGATGTTCTAGGGTTCCATGGTCTAAGGTAGATGGTTCAGAGTCCAGGGTTATGGTTTCAGGATTCAGGGCTCCAAGGTTCAAGGGTTGTAATGTTTAGGGTTCAGGGTTTAGGATTCCAATGTTCGGGGTTCTATTGTTGAAGCTTCAAGGTTAGATTTAAGGTTAAAGGGTTCTAGTGTTCAAGGGTCCAAGGTTAACATTTCATGGTTTCTAGGTCCTAGTGTTCTAGGGTTCTAGGGTTCCAAATTTAAATGTTATTGGGTCTAGGATTCTAGGGTTCTAAGATTAAGGGTTAACTATTCTAAAGTCTAGTATTCAGTGTTCTAAGTTCATTGTTCAAAGTTCCAGGGTTCAGGTTTTCAGGGTTTCAAGGTTCAAAGTCCAAGGTTCATTGTTAATGGTTCTAGGTTGAATGGTTTAAGGTTCCAAGTTTTACAAGGTTCATGGGTCTTAGGTTCCACGGTGTAGGGTTGAAGCATTTAGGGTTCAAGGGTCAAAGGGTTCTAAGATCCAAAGTTTAGGGTTCAAGGTTTTAGGGTTCCATGTTCAAGGGTTTAATGTATAGGGTTCAGGGTTCAAGGTTCACAAGGTTTAGGGTTCAAGAGTTTCAAGGTTTAGTGTTCAGGGTTCCAAGGTTAATGGTTCAGGGTTTGAGGGTTTAGGTTTTTAGGCCTCAGGGTTCAGTCTTCTAACAATCCATGGTTTTTGAGTTAATGGTATAGGGTTTCATGCTTCACGGTTGAAGGGTTCCAGGTTAATGGTTCTATGGTTCGAGGGTTTTGGGGTTGAAGGTTTTCAAGATTCAGCGTTCCATGGTTGAGGGTTTAGGCTTCCAATGTTAGGGTTCAAGGTTCAGGGTTCTATGGTATAGGGCGTTAAAGGTTTAAAGAATTATGGTTCCAAGGTTCCTGGGTTCCAGAGTCCAGGATTCAGGGTTATAGGGTCCAAGTTTCTAAGGTTCTAATGTTCCAAGGTTAAAGGTCAAGGGTTCCCGAGTTCAGGGTTTAGGGTTGAGGATTCCAGGGTTCCACGGTTCCAAGTTCAGAGATAAGAGTAAAAGGTTCAGCGTTTCAGGGTTAAGAATTCATGATCCAAGGGTTCAAGGTTCATGGTTCAAGGGTTCTTGGATTCAAGGTTAATGGTTGAGGGTTTTATAGATAAGGGTTTTAGATTTTAGGGTTCCGAGGTCTAGACTTCATTGTTCAGGGTCTATAGTTCCAACATTTTAGGGTTTAATTATTTAGAGTTTATTGTTTTAGGAATCAGAGTTCATCGTTTGAGGGTTCGAGGGTTCTAGGGTTCATCGTTCTAGGTTTAGTATTCCAAGGTTCAAGGTTCTAGGGTTTAGGGTTTAGGATACAGGGTTCAGGGTTCAAGGTTCATAGTTCTAAGATTCACAATTCCAAGGTTCATGGTTTGGAGTTCCAGGGTTCAGCGTTCAGGCATCCAAGGCTTATAGTTCAAGGTTCGGAGTTTATGGTTCTAGCGTTCCAAGGTTTAGCATTTAAGGTTCTAGGGTTTCAAGGTTCATGGTTCCTGGGTTCCAGAGTTAAGTGTTTATTATTCTAGGATTTTGAATTGAGTGTTTGAGGGTTTGTGGGTTCCAAGGTCTTAGGGTTCCGTGTTCAGGGTTCCATGGTTAAGGGTTATAGAGCTAAGAGTTTATGGTTCATTGTTCGAGGGTTCAGGGATAGAGGGGCAGTGTTAAGTGTTTAGTCTTCTGAGGTTCATGGTTCAAGGGTTTAGGGTTCTGGTTCTAGGGTTCAGGGTTCCAAGGTTGAGGGTTCAGAGTTCCATGGTTATCGAATTCCAGGGTATGGGGTTATGGTGTTCATTTTTGAGGGTTTAGGGTTATAGGGTTCTCGGATCATAGTTTAAGGGTTCCATGTTCATTGTTCAATGGTTCTAAAGTTCAAGGTTTCAAATTTAGTGGTTATAGGGTTTTAGTTTTTTCAGTTCCAATTTCAAGGGGTTCAGGGTTTAATGGTTCATGGTTTCGAGTTCTAGGGTTAAGGGTTTTGGGTTGAGGGCTTCATGGTTCAGGGTTTAAGGGTTTCAATTTCTAAGGTTCTAGGTTTAGGGTTTATGGTCCTTAGGTTCAAGATTCAAGGGTTCAAGCTTCAGGGTTCAAATTTCAAGGTCAAAGGTTATAGGGTTTGAGAGTCCAAGGATAAGGGTTCCAAGGTTAGGACTTTAAGGTTCTACGATTCTAGGGTTCAGAGTTCGAGGTTATAGAATTCAAGGTTCAAGGGTCAAGGGTTTAGGGTTTTGACTTCAAAGGTTCAGGGTTCAAGGGTTAGGGTTTGGGGTTCTAAGGTTCAGGGTTAAAAGTTCCAGGGTTCCACAATTTCATGGTCTAGGGTTTCACAGTTAACGGTTCAGGGTTCTAGGGTTTAGGGTTTAGAGTTTAGTGCTCAGGGTTCCAGGGTTCACGGGTTGGAGTTCTAGGGTTTCGAGGTTCAGAGTTCCTTGGTCCAGGGTTCGGGATTCCAAGGTTCCAAGGTTCTATGGTTTACGGTTCTTGGATTTCGTTCTAGGGTTCTTGGTTGATGGGTTCCAGGATTTCGGCTTAAAAGTTTAGGATTCTAGTGTTCCACGATTCTATGGTTCAACGTCTAGGTCCCAAGGTTTAGGGTTCCAAGGTTCAGGGTTCCAAGTTTCCAAGGTTCAAGGATCAAGGGTTCATGGTTCTCGGTTCTAGGGTACAAGGATTTGAGGGTTCAAAGTTTAGCATTTCAGGTTCAAAGGGTTCTTGGGTCCAAATTTCAACAGTTCCAAAGTTCAAGATTCAAAATTTTATGGTTGAGGGTTCTACAATTTAAAGGTTCAAGGTTCCAGGGTTAAGGGTTCATGGTTCTAGTGTTCGAAGATACTTGGTCTAGGGTTCAGGGTTCCAAGATGTAGATGTTCAGAGTTCAGAGTTCCAGTGTTCAAGTGTTCAAGGTTCAAAGGTTCAAGAGTTCTAGGGTCCGAAGTTAAGGGTTACCAAGGTTCCAATATTTTGGGTTCAAGGTTTATTTGTTTCATGGATCATTGTTTGTGGTTCATGGTTGAGTATTCGTTGTTCATTGTTTTAGGGTTTTAGGGTTCTAGGGTTCCACTTTTTAGTGTTTAGGGTCTAAGGTTATGCGTTCCAAGCTTTATGTTTAGGGTTAAAGGTTTACAAGGTTCTCGATCTAAAGGTTAAGGATTCATGGTTTAAGGGTTATAGGGTTCATGGTTCAAAGTTTAGGATTTCTAGGTTCAAGGTTCTAGGGTTCAGGGTTCAAGGTTTGGGCACGAGGTTTCATGGTTCAGAGTTCCAAGCTTTTAGGGTTACATGGTTCTTTGTTTATTCTTCAAGCTTTAGAGTTCAGGGTTTAAGGGTTCCAGGATTAAAGGTCTATGGTTGAGGGTTATTGGTTCAGGGTTCTAGGGTTCAGGGTTTAGGGTTTAGGTTTCAGGGTTTGAGGGTTCTAGGCTCTAGGGTTTAGAGGCAAGGGTTCTAAGGTTTAGGGTACAAGGTACATGGTTTTATATTTTAAGGGCTTAGGATTTAGGACCCTAAATCCTAAGATTTAGACTGTATTTCTGCATGGTTTCAGGTGAGTCGGGTTCAGGGTTAATGGTTCAAGGTTCAGGGTTCATGGTTCTAGGGTTCCATTATTCAGTGTTTATGTTTCCAAGGTTCTAGTTCCAAAGGTCAAGGTTTAGGGTTCTAGGGTTCAGGGTACCATCGTTCAGGGTTGATGCTTCCAAGGTTTAGGGTATCAAGGTTTAGCGTTTTGTGTTTTTTGGTTCAGGGCTACAAGGTTCTAGGAATCACTGTTCTCTGGTTCCATGGTCTAGGGTTCATGATTCATTATTTTAAGGATCCAAGGTCCCAGGTTTACGTGTCCAAGGTTTAGACTTTAGGGTTTTAAGGTGCGAGAGTCCTAGGGTTTTAGGGTTGAGGGTTAAAGGTTAAGGGTTCATGGTTTAGGGTTCCTAGGTTGAGGGTTCAAGAATCCAGGTGGTCCAGGGTTTAGTATTTAGGCTTCCAAGGTTTTGGGTTCTCGAGTTAAGGATTAAGGGTTCAGAGTTCCATTGCTCAAGGTTCAAAAATGCAAGGTTCCAGGGTTCAGAGTTCCTTGGTCAAGGGTTCAAGATTCCAGGGTTTTACGGTATAGGGTTCTTGGGTTCTGGGGTTCAAGGGTCAAAATTTACGGGTTTAAGTGTAAATTCATTAGTGTTCAGGGTTACAGGGCTTACGGTTCAAGGTTTCAGGGTTCAGGGGTTCATGGTTTAAAGTTCTAGGAATCAGAGTTGCAAGGTCCAAGGTTTCAGGGTTCATGGGTTCATGGTTTGAAATTCCAGGGTTCAGGGTTCCAAGGTCCAAGAGTCTAGGGTCTAAGGTTCCAAGATTAGAGGTTTCAGGTGTAATAACCCTCATTTTTATTTTAGAATTTGAGACCTTAAGATTGAAATGTTAAAGATTCTTTTTATTGGATGAATGTTGGTTAAATTTTGAGGTATTAAGGTATTGTGGATATTAGTGAATTAGTAGTTTGAAGGTGATAAAGAGAATAATGTTCAAGGGGTATATGAGATAAAGTTATTTGGAAAGGTTGGAAAATTATAAATACGTGAATTGGTTACGTTTATAAATAATTAGAATAAGAATACTCTGTTTGGGGTGTATCACACCGTGCACCGGCCCAAGTGTTTGGGTTTGATTAGTGTTTGTTTGAAGTCCATTTTTTGATGGTTGCTAGGTTTAAGTAAAGTAATGAAGTAAGTTGGGTTAAATATACTAAAGGACTACCTTCAAGTAAGTTTCGGTCGACCCCAGAATTTAGGAAGGGTCAACACAATTGGAACCTTTGGTCGACCCGAGGATCGAAGAGAGTTCGACACAATGAATAGTTCTGTCGACCCCAAGATTGAAGAGGGGTCGACACAATTCTGTACTTTAGGTCGACCCCAGGATTTAGAAGGGGTCGACACAACTGAATACTTTAGGTCGACCCCAGAATTTAAGAGGGGTCGACACAAGCCACTCTCGGGAACACTTTCGGTCGACCCCAAGACCGAGCGGTCAACACAAATAATGCTCGGGAAATCTTTTGGTCGACACAATTGGACTAGCGGTCGACACTTTCCCGATTTAAGTTGAAAAAGTCAACAAAAATGTGGAGAATCCGATCTGTGTACGTAAAGGAAAGGTTGATTTTGTTTAGTTAAGAGATAAAAAGGCATGGTCTGCCATTTCCCTATTTATTCATAGTTAGAGTTCTCACGTCTTGATTAAGGGAAAAGAATGAGAAAGTGAGTTATTTCAGAGGAGAGGAGGAAAACTCTGAAGTTTTCGTGGAAGCTGAAGTTCAAGGTAATTATTCTATCCTCTGAGTTTCTTTTAGGTTTAGTAAGGATAATATGATAGTGTTGTTTGAATTGGTGGATGAAAATGAGTGATTTCATGCTAAGAGAAAAGAAAGGAGTTAAGTATGAACAAAGTTAGAATTTTGGAGATTTGGTCAATAAGTAGTATGAAATAGAGTTTGTTTTCTTCATAAGAGTTAAAGTAGACTCTTAGAGTGATTTATAGCCATTCGAATCACTCAATTCGAAACTATGTATAAAAATTTATGGACGTCGCAAGTCAGTGTATGAAAATCAGGGAGAGCTACGGTCTGTTGGGTTTAAAGGTTAATTAAACCAACCGCTTTGTTTTTGATGATAAATGAACAATTTGGGTAAGTTATAAGTTAAACTCAAAAGAATAATTATATGAATATGTTATGAATGTTATAGACTAAGTTTCAATTGAGATATACCCTTGACAAAGGGTATGGTATGTTTTAAAATGATGTGCTTAGTGTTGCAGCAAGTTTAGAATTCAGAAACGGCTAACTTGTGTCGACCGAACATAAGATATGTCGACCCAACATGTTCCAGAGGAAAGATTGTGTCGACCGAAGCAAGTTGTGTCGACAGAATATATTCCAGAGCCAATGTTATGTCGACCGAACATAAGATATGTCGACCGAACATGCTCCAGAACGAAGAATGTGTCGACCGAAGCAAGTTGTGTCGACAGAAGATATTACAGAGGGAACTTTATGTCGACCGAAGTATACTTGTGTCGACCGATGATCAGCACGAGAAGTCAAGCGTCAAAGTGGTTCGAGAATACATAGATGAACTTGTGTCGACCGAACCTAGCAACCGAGAACAACTTATGTCGACCGCTACAGTAGTTATGTCGACCGAACAGGCAACGTTATGAAAAATAAAGACTTCAACGGCTAGTTCGATGTGTCTAACGGCTAGCTCTTATGTCGACCGGTACAGAAGATATGTCGACCGAACTACAACGATGCTATAAATATGAAGCTGATTTTGGACAGAAAACAATTTTTTTTTTGAAGCTACGAAAAAGATCAAGCCGAAATTTCTTCTGAGCAATCTCATTCTCTCAATCCTTATACCCTCACTTGTTAATTTCACTTGTGATTGAGAGAGTCGGTTTTCATAACCGCAATTCAGCAAATCTCTTGTAATTGAAAGAACCGGGAAAAAAAAGGGGTGACGCCTCTTATAAAGAAGAGTCATTGTTGTAAAGGTTTGATTGACACCCGTAAGTCAATCATAGTGAGCTCGAAGGTTCGAGACTGAAGAATCTTCAAGGAGAACCCTTGGAGCACGGACGTAGGCAAAGGTTCGTCCGAACCGCGTTAACAAACTTGGTGTCAAACTCTCTATCCTTAATCTCTTGTCTTTTGTTTATTCCGCATTAGAGATATAATTCGAAATTGAATATATTCCACGAATTGAGTTAAACATCGAAAAATTTGGATTAACCTAATTCACCCCCCACTTAGGTTAATCTCGATCCTACAATTGGTATCAGAGCAGGTATTTCTATTTGATTAACCTATTCTGTGATAAAATTGATAATCACTCTATGGCTTTCAACTTGAACAACACTAATTCTGAAGGTTAATCCACAACTAGGCCTCCCCTATTTGATGGAAACAATTACGTGTACTGGAAAACTAGAATGAGGATTTTTATTCAAGCAATGGATTTTAGTATTTGGAATATCATAGAAGATGGACCCTTTATTTCTATAAAAATTGAGAATGATGTTAGGGTGCCTAAAAATAGAATAGAATACAATGAGCAAGACTTAAGAAATGTAAGTCTTAATGCTAAAGCAATGAATATGTTATACTGTGCATTAACGAGTAATGAATTTAATAGAGTTCAAGGATGCGAAAATGCACGAGATATTTGGCGATTATTAGAAGTTACACATGAAGGAACTAATCAAGTTAAAGAAAGTAAAGTTGACTTGTTAGTTCATGAATATGAGTTATTTACTATGGATTATACTGAAACGATTGCTAGCATGTACACTCACTTTACTAACTTGATCAATAGCCTTAAGGTTCTTGGTAAGGTATATACAGAGGAGGAGTGCGTGCGAAAAGTACTTCGAGTTCTTCCACCAGCTTGGCAACCTAAAATGACAGCAATTCAAGAGGCCAAGGATCTTAAAGTTCTGAAGCTTGAAGAACTCATTGGCTCGCTAATGACACATGAGCTCACTATGCAAGCTAATGAGAAGAAAGCTCAAAAGGAGAGAGATAATTTTAAGAAGAAGGACATTGCCTTCAAAGCCTCCTCAAGTAAACAAGAGATATCTGAAAGTGAGGAAGAGGATGAAGAAATCGCCCTAATGACTAGGCGATTTAGCAAGTTTCTGCAAAGGAGAAAAATGAAAAGCAACCGACCTTTTAAGGGTGATAAAGTTGTCGGTGAGAAAGAAAAGGAGATCACTTGCTATGAGTGTGGAAAAATGGGAGACTACAAGTCGGAATGTCCCAAACTCAAGAAGCCATACAAGCCCTACAAGAAGAAAGCTATGAAAGCTACGTGGGATGACAGTGAAAGTTCGAGTGACTCTGAAAATGAAGAAGTAGCCAACATGTGCTTCATGGCTAAGGAAGATAAGGTATTTGATTCTTTTAGTGATTTAGAAGATGATGAAAATGATAGTGATTTACTAGAAGAATTTAATACTTTGCTAAATGACTTTGAGTTGCTGAAATCTGAATATAAGAAACTCAGAAAAGAACATAGTGAATCATTAGAAAAGCATAATAGATCTACTACTTTGCTGCATGAAGAAATCAATATTTTAAAACAGAAAAACTTAGAATTAAATAACATTGTTCTTAAGTTTACAAATGGCAGTAAAAATTTGAACATGCTTTTGGGTAATCAAAGAGTTACATTTGAGAAGGCGGGTCTAGGTTATAGATCAAATGTTAAAAAGAAATCTTACTCAAATTTCTTTGTGAAACCTAGTACCTGTAACAAATGTAATATAATAGGTCATCAATCTTTTTCATGTACACTGAATGTTAAGAATAAGAAAGGTAAAATAGTGCAAAAATGGGTTCCGAAAGGAACTAATGCTAACCCTGGAGGACCCAAAATGGTTTGGGTACCTAAGAAATTGTTTTGATTTTCTTTGTAGCTGGAAGATGGTCCCGTAAAAGATATTTGGTAGCTCGACAGCGGTTGTTCGAGACATATGACGGGCGATCCATCTAGATTCTCCTCAATCAATCAAAAGAAAGGAAATGTATATTTTGGGGGAAATCAAAAAGGAAAGATAATTGGCATTGGGAACATAGGTATCTCTACATCCCCTATTATTGAAAATGCTCTTTTAGTTGATGGCTTAAAACATAATTTATTAAGTATAAGTCAATTATGTGATAAGGGATATAGAGTAATTTTTGAATCTAAAGTCTGCATGATAGAAGATAGTTCAAGCGGTAGAATTTTGTTTATTGGTTATAGAAATGAAAATGTTTACACTATTGATTTGAATGATGTTTCTTGTTTGGATGAAAAATGTTTTTCTGCAAACTCCTCTAGTGATAGTTGGTCTTGGCATAAAAAGCTAGGACACGTAAGTATGAGTACCTTAGCTAAGATTTCTAAGAAAAAATTGGTTAGGGGCCTTCCAAAGATATCCTTTGAGAAGGATAGAATCTGTGATGCATGTCAAATGGGAAAACAAACAAAGTCTTCGTTTATTTCTAAGAATGTAATCTCTACCTCCAAACCTCTTCAACTTCTACATATGGATCTCTTCGGTCCTTCCAAGGTAGCTAGCCTAGGTGGTAAACATTATGCTTTCGTCATTGTAGACGATTTCTCAAGATTTACTTGGGTTTTCTTTCTTAGAACCAAGGATGAAACCTTAGATATTTTCTCCTCGTTTAGAAAGAAAATTCAAAATGAGAAAGAACTCTCAATTGTTGCTATTCGCAGCGATCATGGGGGAGAGTTCGAAAATGAGAAGTTCGAGCTTTTCTGTAGTGAATATGGAATTGATCATAACTTCTCTTGTCCTAGAACACCTCAACAAAATGGAGTTGTCGAAAGGAAGAATAGATCTTTGCAAGAATTAGCTAGAACCATGCTAAATGAACATAATCTTCCAAAATATTTTTGGAGTGAAGCTGTAGCTACAGCTTGTTATGTCTTGAATAGAGTTTCTATCCGTCCCATCTTAGAAAAGACACCATATGAGCTTTGGGCTGGTAGAACTCCCAGTGTAAAATATTTCCAAGCTTTTGGTTGCAAATGTTTCATTCTAAACATCAAGGACAACCTAGGAAAATTCGACTCCAAGACTGATTTTGGAATCTTTCTTGGATACTCCACATCTAGCAAAGCCTATAGAGTATTCAATAGAAGAACCTTAGTTGTCGAAGAGTCTATGCATGTTACATTTGATGACTCACCCTCTTCTAACAAGGTAGGTGAAGATGACTTATTAGAAAATGCTATAGATTCTTTGTCCTTGAAAGAGAGTGGAAGTTCATCTTTAGAAGTTTCTCCCACCGAGAATCCTTCTAACTCAGTTGATCTTGAACCAAAGGAAGATCTAAGTCTTCCTAAAGAATGGAAATATGCAAAAAGTCATCTCAAGGAAGATATTGTAGGTGATCCAAGCCTAGGAGTCAAAACTAGGGCCTCCATTAGAAACATATGTGGAAATGTAGCCTTTATCTCTCAAATCGAACCCAAAAAGTTTGATGAGGCCATTGAGGATGATAATTGGATTATGGCCATGCAAGAGGAATTAAATCAATTTGAGAGAAACCAAGTATGGGAATTGGTTACTAGACCTAAGGATCGCACCATTATTGGAACTAAATGGGTTTTCAAGAATAAGATGGATGAAAATGGTGTCGTGATTAGAAATAAGGCCAGATTAGTTGCAAAAGGTTACAATCAAGAAGAAGGAATTGATTTCGAAGAAACCTTTGCACCAGTAGCTCGTATGGAATCTATCCGTATGCTACTTGCCTATGCTTGCTACAAAGACTTCACACTCTTTCAAATGGATGTTAAGAGTGCATTCTTAAATGGATATATCATGGAAGAAGTCTATGTCGAGCAACCCTTAGGATTTGAAGTATTTGATAAACTGGACCATGTACTCAAGCTTCACAAAGCTCTCTATGGTCTTAAACAAGCTCCTCGTGCTTGGTATGATAGGTTGAAAAACTTTCTATTGGAAAGAGAGTTTAAGATGGGAAAGATTGATTCAACTTTATTTACTAAGCATGTAGGTAATGATCTGCTTCTTGTTCAAATCTATGTAGATGATATTATTTTCGGAGCATCGAACAAGAGCTTGTGCGACAATTTTGCCTCACTCATGCAAGATGAATTTGAGATGAGTATGATGGGTGAGTTAAAATTCTTTTTAGGACTTCAAATTAGGCAATCTGTAGATGGTACCTTTATCTTTCAAGAAAAATATATTAAGGAGTTACTTAAGAGATTCGGTATGGATTCTTGCAAATCTTCTAGAACTCCTATGAGTACCACTACTAAATTAGGTAAAGATGAGAATGGTAAGGATGTAGATATCAAGAAATATCGTGGTATGATTGGATCTCTCCTATATTTAACCGCAAGCCGACCCGATATTTTGTTTAGTGTATGCTTATGTGCTAGATTTCAAGCAGCACCTAAAGAATCCCACTTAAATGCAGTAAAAAGGATATTCAAATATTTAAGTGGAACCTATGATTTAGGATTGTGGTATCCAAAGGGAGTGTCATTTGATTTATTGGGTTATTCGGATGCCGATTATGCTGGTAGTCTAGTGGATAGAAAGAGCACTTCCGGTACTTGTCATTTCTTAGGTGAATCCCTAGTTTCATGGTTTTCCAAGAAACAAAATTCAGTAGCTCTTTCAACTGCTGAAAGCGAATATATCGCAGCCGGTAGTTGTTGTGCTCAATTACTTTGGATGAAACAAACCTTAGAAGATTATAATTTAACATTCACCAATATCCCAATTAAGTGTGACAATACAAGTGCAATCAATATCACAAAGAATCCTATATTGCACTCAAGGACCAAACACATTGAGATTAGATATCACTTTATCAAAGATCATGTCCAAAGAGGTGATATAATTCTTGAATTTGTGAATTCGGAAGATCAATTAGCTGACATTTTCACCAAACCACTTGATGAGAAAACATTCTGTGGAAATCGAGTTCGTTTAGGAGTTATTAGATTTGATAGCTCTTAAGTATCAGTTTTGGTTTTTCTGTTTCTGGTGTGTCACCGGTCGACACAATTTAGGATATGTCGACCTATCTTCAGGTTCCAATACTCACCGGTCGACACAACATATTTTTGTGTCGACAGAAAGTTTGCTCTGTCAATTCATCGGTCGACATAACACTCGTTCGGTCGACCGCTCAATTGATTTTTAAAGCTCATCGGTCAACATAACACACGATCGGTCGACCGCTCCTTCGATTTTTTAAAAAAAACCTAGGTCGACAAAACTCTCATTCCTCAACTTCTAATTTCAATTCCTCCGAGAGCTTCGGAGATTTCTGTCACTTTCCATCCGATTTCCAGCCATTTCTCACCTTTCTGTCTGTAACCCTATCCTCCTACGAATCAATGGCATCGTCTTCTCAAGCTCCTACCAAGAGACGTAGAACAACAAAGGGAAAGGACCCCTCGGCAGCTCAACCAACTCCTCCCGCTATCGATAAGACAGATTCTTGAATTCTGAATGCCAAAAGAGGTACAAGGATGTCTTTTTTACAAAACCGTTGATTTTAAGTAGAGTATACAACCGCCATGGTATCTTGGACATTGACATGTATGACTTGTGCTCATATATGGGATTACTTGAGCTATTTAGTTTTAGCAAACCATACAATGAAGAAGCAATTCGATTGTTTTATGCAAATATGCAAGTAAATCTTTTCCCATTGTCTATTAAGAGTTATGTTTTTGGGAAAAACATTAAGATTTCGGCTGCCTCTTTAAATACGATGCTCAAGTGCCAAGTCGATCAGACAACAGATCAGTATTATGAGCAAGGGAAGGAACCCTCAATAGTTAGGAATCTGGATTACAAAGAATTCTTGAGAACCATTGTAAAAGATCCCGAAAATCTTCCTTACCTACCCAAGGCAAATGAGTTGAACGTTAAGGCAAGGATTATTCATCACATTATTACTTACAATCTTTTGCCTAAAGATGGACACAGAGACCATGTGAGTCACATGGAATTGTACGTTTTATATATGGTCTTCCGTCGACAACGCTTCAATGTTGGTTTTATAGTTTTAAAGCGAATGATGGAAACCTTGGATAGGACATCCAAGTCTTTACCTTTTAACCATCTTCTAATGGAAATCTTTGAGAAACACGATGTAGAATATCCTCCCAAATCACTTTTGATCCAAATTCGACCATTGGATATTTATACGGACTCAACCTTGGCTCAGATGGGACTGTCCCAAGACAATGAGGGAGTGTGGCACTCTAAGAAATCCCGATCTTCACGTGCAGCTATCTCTAATGCTCCTCTTGATCCTACAGCCAACCTTCCTCTTACTGAAGAAGACATCCACATTCCACCTAAGGTTCAGCGGGCTAAACAGCATCAACGATCAACTTCTTCTTCAATTGTAGAAGTAAAAGAACTTCTCACAAATCTCATCTCCTCTGTGGATTTTTTGCATAAAAAAGTTGATAATCTCTCAAAGAGGATGGACGAGTGGGATGAGAATGAAGAAGAGGAAGAGGAATACGAAGAAGAGGAAGAAGTAAATATAGAGCCTCCAGCTACCTCACCTATGGTTCTTATCCCGACTCCCACTGTCATGCATTCCACTCCGACTCCTGCTAATGATCTACCTGGAAAGACTCCAGAGCATGCTCCAGCTTCGGCTCCTTCCACAGCTCCAGGAACGTTCATGATTCCTTCACCAGAGGGCACGGAACCGTTGGAGATAGAATCTCAAATGTCAGACACTCCTCCAGCCGTAGACATGCCGATATCTCCAGCCTCTCCTCAAGTAAACATTCCGGGGTCACCCTTAGTTGGATCCCCTTGGGAATAGAGGATATCTTTAGGAGTTAGTTTGATTTGAAGTTTTATGAACAATTTGTGTGTTATTTATATTTTGGATTATGCTTTGTCTGATCTTTCATCTTTTAAAGCTTGAACTTAATATTTATGCTTCTAATTATTTGAATTATATCATTTATTGAATGCGTGTCTTAATTGAGCATATATTATTTTTGCTAATGACAAAGGGGAGAAAAATGTGATATTGAATGATTTTTTTTATTATTTATGGGGGAGCAAAATGTAATAATACNGCAAGTTTAGAATTCAGAAACGGCTAACTTGTGTCGACCGAACATAAGATATGTCGACCGAACATGTTCCAGAGGAAAGATTGTGTCGACCGAAGCAAGTTGTGTCGACAGAATATATTCCAGAGCCAATGTTATGTCGACCGAACATAAGATATGTTGACCGAACATGCTCCAGAACGAAGAATATGTCGACCGAAGCAAGTTGTGTCGACATAAGATATTCCAGAGGGAACTTTATGTCGACCGAAGTATACTTGTGTCGACCGATGATTAGCATGAGAAGTCAAGCGTCAAAGTGGTTCGAGAATACATAGATGAACTTGTGTCGACCGAACCTAGCAATCGAGAACAACTTATGTCGACCGCTACAGTAGTTATGTCGACCGAACAGGCAACGTTATGAAAAATAAAGACTTCAACGGCTAGTTCGATGTGTCTAACGGCTAGTTCTTATGTCGACCGGTACAGAAGATATGTCGACCGAACTACAACAATGCTATAAATATGAAGCTGATTTTGGACAGAAAACAATCTTTTTTTGAAGCGACGAAAAAGATCAAGCCGAAATTTCTTCTGAGCAATCTCATTCTCTCAATCCTTATACCCTCACTTGTTTATTTCACTTGTGATTGAGAGAGTTGGTTTTCATAACCGCAATTCAGCAAATCTCTTGTAATTGAAAGAACCGTGAAAAAAGGGGTGACGCCTCTTATAAAGAAGAGTCATTGTTGTAAAGGTTTGATTGACACCCGTAAGTCAATCATAGTGAGCTCGAAGGTTCGAGACTGAAGAATCTTCAAGGAGAACCCTTGGAGC
>QAOC01007043.1:10016-30249 GCA_003255005.1 Begonia fuchsioides
TGTAGCCTATTTAAAGGCATCCAAGTTATTGTGAAAGACACAACTTTTATGATTAATTCACCTTGAGTGTTTTGGAGAGATTTTCTCTTTAGTTCTTTGCAAAGAACTCGATCTTCACCAAGTTAATTCTTGATAGATCAAATTTGATAGCTTTGGTTCTTACCGACAAGTTTGGTCTGGGTCAAGCTTCTTGTTTGATAACTTAGGTTCCGTCGGCAAGGTTCGATTGGGGTCAAGTTCCTCGTACTTGATTCAAAGGCTATCCAGGTATCTTTTTCCGCATTGTTGAAGGGTCTCGGGTTTGATATACTCGTGGTTCTCATCAATAAACCTAAGCCATAACACCTATGTCTAAAGCTTTAAGCTCTAAATCCTATGATGTAAGCACTAAAATGTAAGCCTTAAACCCTATCCCCTCTGCCCAAAGCTCTTGGCCCTAATCCGTAAGCCTTATCTTAGAAGCACTTAGCGTTGATCTCTAAGCCCTAAAAAAAGCCCTAATCCCAAAGCCCTTAGCCATCAGCTCTAAGCCCTAAGACCGAAGCCCTAATCCCAAATCCCACAACCCTAAGCACAAAGCTCTATGCTCAAAGCTACAAGTCCAAAGCCATATGCCCAAAGCCATAAACCCAAAGCTGACATGTCATGACATGCCTTCCATAGAACCATACCTCAAGGTGTCATCACCCGAGCCTGACCTAAGGAGTTTTCTAATCAGTTTGCTCTTTTTGTAGGAAATGATGAGAGCAGAATAATTATGGAGGAACCTACCCCGAAAGACTTGGAGCAACCCAAACATCTCCTCATATGGAAAGCATTGGAAATGGAGGCTAAGATCGAGTCATCTTCGAGTTTGGAACACCATGGAGGCAAGTGCGAAGCCGAGGCAACGGAGGAGGAGGAACCGGGTACGAGCCGGGTCTAGGTCGGGTTTAGGTCGGGGCCCATGGAGCATGGCACAAACCCGATCAAAATTTTCTCTCTCTAGTTTTATTTTATGCCTTTGGCATGGGGTTTGGCGTGGTTTTCTATGAGTTTGGCATGGGTTTGGAGTGGGTTTTCTCTTTTGCATGGGTTTTTGCTTTTGAGAGTGCTTGGATGGCAGCCGGTTGGAGGGGGAACCAATTTCGGGGACCACTCTTCCTTGGTCTCCCCCAAATCAGGTAAATGTTGGGTGGTCCTTTTCCACCTTTCCTTTTGTGCAAGCACCGAATCGGGTAAAGCTCTTGGATGCTATCCGATTAGGTTGCTTCTCTCTAATGTAAGAGAGATTAAAACCCTCTCATCACCAAGAATTGTAATTAGTTTACTTTGAATCTAAAGAGTGCTTTGCATCTTCTTCCTTGGCGGGTTTTCTACCTCCAAGACTCGGCTCTCCAGTGAGTAATATTTGGCGATATCCAAGAGCATCCTTCAAGGTTTTTTCTTCTCTTCCGAGCGATGGTAAGCTATCCCATGCTACACGACTTCAACCACTCCCTTGTGGTCTTAGGGTAAGCGTGTAATCCATATTAGCTCTTCTCCATCTCTGGTTACCTCCCATTTCCGATCAATCCCATTCCCTTTTCCGATAACCCTTTTTTGGCACCCGACATTCCCGTCTACTTATCTCCCGATTTCCTTAAGATTTTACACCCATTTTCGGAGGTTAAGCTCTCCTTTGATTTCCTAACAACCCCTTTAAATATCAGTTGCAAACTCTTTATGCAACTCAAGAACCATCTTCCCCAATAACACCCTTTTTTGGCCCTTTTCTTTGCTTATTTCTCACCCGAAACCCATTTTTTCCCCCATTCCATTATTGAATCATATCAAAAGTCGTAAGCCCAAAGCCCTAAGCACGAAGCCATAAGCCTTAAGACATAAGCCCTATGTCGTAAGCCTTATGTTTCAGCCCTAAGCCAAAATTCAAAAGCATAAAGTTGTAATCCCTAAATAGTAAGCCCTAAGCCTAAAGCCTTAAGCGCTAAGCTTAAAGACCGAAGCTCTAAGACCTAATCCTGATGCTAAAAGCCAAAAGCCATGAGTCCTAAGCCCAAACCCATGAGTCCTAAGCCCAAAGCACGAAGACTCAGCCCTAAATCCTTAGCGCTAAGCCCGAAGACCTAAGCCAAAAAATCTAAACCATAGGCGCTAAGCTCAAAGCTCTAATCCCAAATCCCTATGCTCTAATACCTTACTACAAAGCTCAAAGCCCAAAGACATGCAATGTTAGCCAAAAGCCTATGTCTTAAGCCATCATCTCTAGTCTTAAGCCCTAAGTTCTAGCCCATTTCCCATACCCATAACGCCAAAGCCCTAAAGATGTCAGCTCTAACACCTAATTGCAACGCCTTAATTCTAAAGGCCTAATCTTGGAGCGATAAACCCTACGCCCATTGTTCTATCCTTTAAGCGCTAAGTTTTAAGCCCAAAGCCTTTAGCCCAAAGTGTTAAGCCCTAAGCACTAATCACTAAGTCCTAAGCCCTAAGCCGTAACCACAAAGCCTAATGACATAAGCCCTAAGCCCAAAGCTCAAAGCCCAAAGCATAAAGCTCTAAGGCCTAAGCCATAATCCCCAAACTCTAAGCCTTAAGCTTTGAGCCGAAAGCCCTAAGAGCGAAACCAAAATCCATATGCCAAAAGCCCTAAGCCCAAAGCACTAAACCTTAAGCCCTAATGTTAAACAAATGAGCATGAAACCCTTAGCCCTATGGCTAAAGTTCTAAGCCTAATTCCAAACCCGCTAACCCGCTAACCCTAACCCGCTAACCCCCAAACACAAGCCGTAGATGCTGAGGACAAAGCCATAAGCTTTATACCCTTAAGCCTTAATCCATAAGCCATTAGCTTAAAGCCTTAAACCCTAAGCAATAATTCCTAATCTGAATGGCCAAAGCTGTAATCCATAAGCTCTAGCCCTAAGCCCTAAGTCTTAAGCCCATAGACCAAAGCCATAAGCCCAAAGCCTAAGCTTAAATCCCAAATCTTTAAGCCCTAAGCCTTAATCCCTAATCTTTGTGTTCTAAGCCCTAAGCCCTACGACCTAGCCTAGAGCCCTAAGCTCTAAGCCCTAAGCCCTAAGCCCTAAGTGCTAAGCCAAAACTCCAAAGACGAAAGCCCTAAGACAAAAGCATTTAACCCAAAGCCCTAAGCCCTAATCCTTAGCCATAATCTTCAAGACTTAGTCCAAAGCCCTAAACCCTAAGCCATAACACCCAAGTCTAAAGCTTTAAGCCATAAATCCTAATACTAGAGCCTAAAGCCCAAAGCCCAAAGCACTCTGCCATAAACTCAATGCCCTTAGCCCAAAGCTCTAAGCTTTAAAACAAAATCCCTAATTCCAAAATACCTAAGGCTATATCCCTAAGCCCTTAGCCAAAAACAAATATCCCTAAGCCTTGAGGCTAAAACAATATCCTTAAGTTGTTAAGCTCATATCCTTAGGCCAAAGCCCAAAGCCCATGACAGTAAGCCCTAACTCCTAATACCTAATATGTATGTCCTAAACCATAAACTCTAAACTCTAGCCTTTTGCACCAATCCTTAATCCCAAAGCCCTAAGACCTATATTTTAGGCGATAACTTGATAGCCCAAAGCCTAATGCCCCAACCCTAAGCACTAAGCCATAAGACTTAAGCCCTAACTTCTAAGCTTAAGCCTTAAGACCTAAGCCTAAAGCCATATGCTCTAATACCAAATTTTAAGTCTTAAGCCCAAGCCAAATGCATGAGGGCCTTATCCCCAAAGCCCAAAGCTCAAAGCCTTAGGCCATAAACCCAGAGCCATAATCCCTAATTGCTAAGCCCTTAGCGCCAAGGTAAAAGCCCTAATCACAAAGCCCTAATGACAAAGGCTAAGTGTTAAGCCTTCTTCCCTAATTCCTAAGATCGATGCCTTAAGATCCCAAATCCCAAAGTTCAAAACCCAGAACAATGCCCAAAGCCATATGCCCAAAGCCCTAAGCCATAAGCCCAAAGCCTTAAGCCATAAGCTCAAAGCCTTATTATATAAGGCATAATGTCTAAGACGTAAAGCTCAAAGCCCAAAGTTAAAATGACTAAGCCATATGCCTTAAGTCTTAATCCCTAAGTCATTAGCTTAAACCCCAAAGCCTTCAGACTAAACACCAAGGTCCTAAGCCCTAAGTCATATGCCCTGAGCCCTATGCTCAAATCCCTAAGCCCCGAGCCATATGCCCTAAGCCTAAGCCCAAAAGCTTAAAGACCAAAGCCCAAAGCTCTAAGCCCAAAGCCAAAAACCCCAAGGCGTAAGCACCTATGCTCTAACCGTAAGCCCTAATCCCCAGTATCTAAGGCCAAAGAACAAAACACAACGCATAAACCTTAAAGCCCAAAGCCCAAAGCCCAAAGCAAAGAGTCGTAAGTCGTAAACCCTAAGCACTGAGCCTTAAGCTATATGCCCTAAGCCTAAAGCCTAAAGCATTAAGCCCCAATCTCAAATCCCCAAGACCTAAGTACTAAGCTTTAAGCACAAGCGCACAAAACCAAAAGCCAAAAGCCAAAAGCACAGCGGCTGAACCTAAAAGGCCTAAGGCATAAGCCAAAAGCCTTAAGGCCTAAGCCATAAGGCCTAAGCCAAAAGTCTAAAGGCTACAACGCAAAGCCCAAATGCTACAGCGCTAAGCCCGAAGCGCTAAGCCCAAACCCTTTAGCCTAAAGCCCTAAGCCCGAAGCCCTAAGCCTTAAGCCCTTTTCTTAAAGCAGTTGCCTATATGCTCTTTGCTCTAAATCCTAAGCCCTTAGCCTTAAGCCTTAAGTCTGAGCCTAAAGCCAAAAGCTTGAAGCCTAAAGTAAAAATCCCAAAGCCAACCGCACAACGCCTTTAGCAAAAAGCCCGAAACCATAAGCCCAAAAATTTAAGACCAAAGCCATAAGGCCAAAACCCAAATCCAAGAGCCCTTATTCTAAAGCATAGTGCCCAATGCAAAAATCCCTAAGCCATAAGCCCAAATCCTTAAGCCTTAAGTTAATAGGCCAAAGCCCTAACCCCAAATTCAAAAGCCCTAAGCCCTAAGCTCAAAGCCATAAGCCCAAAGCCCAAAGTAATGTGCCATAAGTACTAAGTCTTAAGCCCTAAGTGTTGACCCTGATCCCTAAGCCTTAAGCCCTAAATACTAAGCAGTGACCCTGAGCCCAAAATCCTTAGCCCTAAGTCCTAAGGCATATGCTCTAAGCCCCAACCCCAAAGAGGTATTAAAGAGTAAGATTGTAGGTTTTTTGCTTTTTCGTTATTTCTCAAGAGTTAATGTTGTGTTGTCCGGTAGCATGATACGTAATTTTGTATAAGAGCCATCATCATTTTGTAAATGTCAATCTATTTCTAATATCCTTCTATATGTGTTTCCATGATGACAAAGAGTACCGCCAACAACAACCAAGCCCTTGAAATGAACATAAAAGAGCACCAACCACTAGTCAAGTAGGTGAGCTAAATCTGCAAGGTTATATCGATGATTTGTCTACCATCTTTGACCAACTAATGTGCTAGGTAAGGGATCTAGATTTAAAAATTCCTCGAGTACTTGCACCATGTTGAAGAACTAGAAATGCTAGGAGAAGATTTCCAACAACAAATTTTGAGGGAAAAGTTTTCTCAATGATGAAGAGGAGCATAATGTGTGTTCTAACCATAGATGTGTTATGATGAAGAATTGAACCACATTAAGGTTAGTGTACCTCCATTTAATAGAAATGGTAATGGTAATGTATTTTTGGATTGGTTGGATAAAGTGGAGAAGGTGTTTAAATTCCATAACTATTTGGAAAAAGTAAAAATACAATTAGTAGCTTTAGAATTATCTGGTTATGCACATTTATGGTGGGAGAATGTTAGGTCAAAAAGGAGACGAAACGTTGATAAAAAACCTATCACTTTGATATTGATGAAGCTATTTATGAGAAAGAGATTTGTATCTATCCATTACCGACAAGAACTTATGTTGCACTCACAAGGCCTTAAGGAAGAAGCTTCTAATGTTGAAGTATCACTGAGTTTGAAACTTTAAAGAGGTGTGGATTGGAAGAACCTGAAAAGTTAGTGCTACCCATTTAACCTTAAAAGTGGAGAAGCAAATGAAAAACAAAGGGAAATGAAGTCAGTACCCGATCCACTCTATAGCCAACCACTTCATACAAACTTGTACCAAAGATTTGAGAAAATGGACAATTTGCAAGGAATTGGCCATTAAAGGTAGTGGAGACAAAGAAGGACATCGAAGACAATACACAACAAAGAGCTCGGGAAATAAAGTGTTTCAAATGCCTTGGCCTTGGGCATATAGCTTCACAATGCCCTAATGAATGAGTTATGTTAATTTGTTAAAATACTCAAGAGAATGTTAGTGAAGACAAAGAAGTAAAGATGTCGATTGAGGAAGACCAACTAATTTAGGAAGTTTACCAAGCACAAGATTGAACCCTCTTTGTAAGACAGAATTTTGACCACTCAAGCCACATTTGAGTACATGCACAAGAAAATATTTTTCACAGCCATTGTTTGGATATGGGAAAAAATATGCTCTATCATTATTGATGGAGGAAGTTGAACCAATGTAGTTTCAATAGCATGGTGGAGGAAGATATTAAGGTGAGTAAACAAGCTGTTATTGAATTTGTCATTTGCTTCTAGGAAGCCGTGGCAATTAGATTGGAAAGTTATTCATGATATCTACAAAAAAATTTATTCATTGAAGAATGAAGGAAAAATGATCAAGCTCATACCCGAAAGCCAAGAGCAGGTGGCACTGGATGAGAGTTATAAAAGGGAGAAGAGAACCTCTACAAACTTGTTTATGTCGAATAAAGAATTAAAAAAACTTGTTTTCAGTGGGGGAAACACTAAGCTTACTAATGTTTAAGAAGAGGATTGAAGAACTTATCATTTGTCCAACGTAGATCCGAAAACTATTGAGAAAGTTTGAAAATGTATTTCCAGAAGAGTTACCTACTAGATTACCTCCCTTTAGAGGGATTGAGCACCAAGTTGACTTTCAGCCAAGGGCTATCAATCTAAAGTTGCCAACTTATAGGATTAATCCCAATGATACAAAAGAGTTCAAGAAGGGTCATGTTTGAGAATCCCTTGGCCCATGTGCGGTGCCTTCTTTGTTGGTGCCCAAAAAGGATGTCACAATGAGAATGTCCATAGATAGTCGAGCAATTAATTAGATACCCATCAAGTACCACTACCTAATTCACATATTAAAAGACATGCTGGATGAGCTTGGTGCTTTTAGAATCTTTTCTAAGGTTGATTTGAAGAGTGGCTACTATCAATTTTGGGTAAGGGAAGGGATAAATGGAAAAATGCTTTCAAGACCAAATCAAATGCTCTTAGTGCCATACTTCGATGATAACTTGACATAAAGTAACGACTTGTCATCCCACGTGGAACACCTTCGGCTCTTGTTTGAAATTCTGAGGGATGTAATGCTAAATGAAGACATGAAGAAGTGTGCATTCGACCAAGTTAGAGTTTGCTTCCTTGGATTCATTATCTCCAAGTATTGTATTAGGCTGATGAATCCAAGGTAGAAGCCATCCAAGAATTGCCTGTGCCAAAGAACATTTTGGAGATTTAAGAAAAAAGGGTAAGGAATTTTTTTAATACAAGCTTATCAAGCGAGCTTTAAGAGGATCAAAAAGAAGTTGAGCAATGCACCAATTTTAATGCTTCATGATTTCAACAATATTTTCAAGATTGAATGTGATGCATCCAGACTAAGTATTAGTGCTCTTCTAATGCAAAAGGGAAAACCTTTGGCCTATTTTAGTGAAAAACTCAAGGGGTAGTTTTAAACTACTCAACTTATGATAAAGCCTTTTATGTGGTGATAAGAGATTTATAGGCGTTGCAGCATTATTTGCTCTCAAAAGAATTTGTATTTCATACCAATTACTTTGCTCTCAAACTCAATTGAATGTAATTAAGTACAAGAAGGGTGAGACGAATATAGTAGTTGATGCACTCTCGAGAACGTATATGTTACTAACCAAATTGAGCCCTAATGTTTTAGGTTTTGACTAAATAAAAGGATTTTATGGAGGAGACGTGGATTTTGGTCAAATTTAAGAAAAATGTAAGCAAGGGGTTATGTGACCAAAGGGTTTCTTTTCAAAAAAGGTAGACTTAGCATACCTAGCATTAGCATAAGGGAGTCGTTGATTAGAGAAGCACATAATGGTGGACTTTCTGGCTACTTTGAGGAGAATAAAAGCCTTTAAGCTTTGAAGGGACATATTTATTTTCCAAATCTACTAAAAGATGTGCACCGAGTAATAGAGAGGTGCATTGTGTGCAAAAAAACTAAGAGCAAGGTTCTGGCTCAAGGGCTTTACTTACCCTTTCCTTTTCTTAATCTGCCTTAGAAAGAAGTGAGCATGGATTTTGTGCTTGGTTTACCCCAGTACAGCTCAACTAATGGATTCAATTATGGTTGGCGTGAACTTTCTCCCTCTTCCCATCAAGAATGTTCTAAATTATAATGAGCTTAGAAGGCTAAATTAGTTAAATACATGCACTAGAGAGTGAGAAATAACTTAGAGAGAAAGAATAAATCATATGCAAAACAAGCTAATCAAAGCTAAAAGAAGGTAGTATCTAATACAAGAGATCTTGTGTGGATACATTTAAGAAAGGAGAGGTTTCCCAGCCTTAGGAAATCTAAACTATTACTTAGGGCCGATGGACCATTCACAGTGCTAGAATAGGTTGACAATAATACTTATAAGTTAGAGTTACCTAGAGAGTATGAAGTTTTGGCAACTTAAATGTGTGAGCTCTGTCCCATTATGTTCATGAAGAAGAAGTGTTAAAGAGGAACCCTCATTGGATTTAAGGACAAATCCTAAACTACCTATAGAGGATAATGTTCCACGTTTTGCACAAATTGCAGTGTCAATCGAAGAAAGCTCGAGGAGAATCATCATAAGGAGCCAAGCTTGTAAATTAACTAACCTGGTAGCTTGTTTTATAGGTTAACACTTCGAGAATATTTCAAAGAAAAAAGCTTCCTTGGAGGACAGAGAATTTTCATATCATTGGATAACTTGGCAAGAAGATAATTTGCCCAACCAACTCTTGGATAGTTGAGCATGTTGGAGGACGAACCAAACTGCCCACACTAAACTTTTATACATTTTTATCCAGCCATTTTTTAAGACAATAAAATTAGGTCATGATCTATTCTTGAAGTTTCCAGCAACCAACTTTTATCACTAATTTTGTTGGCGTCTCTCATTTGACCTCACTTTTTTTTTCCAATTACAGAAAAGTTAGTAAAGTTTTCTTATTCCTTTTGTGTCTAATCAGTTCCCTTTCATATCACATTTTTTCCTAGCCACAAAGTGATAAGTCTTTCACTTTTATCACCTTCACCTAATACAATGAGATCTTAACAAAATCCCTGCAAGCCCACTATTCCTTTAATATCACCTTTATTTTCAGCCACTAAGTAATAAGACTTTAACTTTTTACTTCACATTTTCCAATGAGATCTCAGAAAAATCTCTGTAAGCCACCATCTTTGTCGCCATTAAGTGAAACACTTTAACCCTTCTCATCATCTTTACCTCCTCCTATCACGTATGGACATACAACATGCAAGCATTTAATCAAAGGAAACAATTTGGGAGCATTCACATTACTTTTTAATCTCAGACTATTTTCTACCATACTTTTTGTTAACATATTTTAGCTAACTCTATGCAAAAACGTCATGCATTAAATTTAGAGGCTACATAAGTCTTCCTTATCACACATTGTAGAAATTTTTGAACCCATAATATTCTTAGCATTTGCTTGCTTTATTTTGTTAAAGAATCCTCCAAACACTGTTTCATTCCATTCGGAGAGTAATATCCGTGTGTGGGAGAGAATTTTATTATCTAGTTGCTAGTTGTCAAATTAGTGACTTTCTGCAATGTTCCCCACTTCGTACAAGAGAGATTCAACTGTAAAATTATAGATTGGTTTGCTTTTCTTTCATTTCTCAAGCGTCTGTGTTGTGTTTTCCGGTAACAAACAAGTCACATAAGCTTTACGTCTAAACCCTAAAGCCCAGTGCCCAAAGCCCAAAGCCCAAAGCCTAAAGCTCTAAGCCTAAAGCCCAAAGCCTTAAGTTCTAACCACTAAGCAAAAAGACCAAAGCCCTAAGCCCTAAGCCTATAGCCCAAAGTCCAAAGCCCAAAGCCCAAAGCCATATTCTCTAAGTCTAAGCCAAAACCCCTAACCCCTAAGCAATATGCACTAAGCCCTGAACCCTTTGTTCAAAGCCCTATACCCTAAGCCCTAAGTACTAAGCCCTAAGCACTAAGCCCTAAGTACTAAGCCCTAAGCCCAAAGCCCTAAGCCCTAGGGCGTAAGCCTAAAGACCAAAGCCCAAAGCCTTAGACAATTACCTTAAGTCATAAAACCTAAGCTCAAAGAAATCCAAAGACCAAAGCCCAAAGCCCCAAGCCCCAAGCCCTAAGCCCTAAGCCCAAAGCCCAAAGCAAAATCCTTAAGCCCTAACCCCTATGCTCGAAGCCCTATGCTCCAAGCTCTAAGGCCTGAGACCAGAGCCCAAAGCTGACAGCCCATAGGCCAAAGATTTTAGCCCTAAGCCCTATGTTAAAATTCCCAAAGCCATAAGCCTAAAGCTTTAAGCCCTTAGCCATAAGGCCTAAGCCTAAAGCACAAAACCCCAAGTTCTAAGTCCTATGTCCTAAGCCCAAACCTGTAAGCTTGAAGCCTTAATCCGAAAGCCTTAAGCCCTAAGTCAAAACTCTTATGTTTCAACCATAAGCCCTAATCCCTTTAAGTCAAAATCCAAAGCCCAAATTCCAAAGCCTGAAGCTGTAAGCCTTAGGCCCTAAGCAAAAAATAATTATCGCTAAGCCCTAAGCTCTAGGCACAAACTTAAAAGCCAAAGCCTAAAGTACCACGCTCAGAGCAAAAAGGCCTAAGCCACAAGCCAAAAGCGTTAAGTAGTAAGTTGTAAGGCCAAAGCTCAAAGCCCAAAGCTCTAAGCCATACGACTTGAACCCTAATCCCTAACTCAAAGCCCAAAAGCCCAAAGCCATAAGCGCAAAGCCTTAAGTTTTAAGCATGACCCTAAACCCTAAGGCTTAAGTCCTATGCTCTAAATACTAAATCCTAAACCCAAATGATATGATTTGATTAGGGAATGAAGGAAAATAAAAAGGTATCGGTTGAGATCCAGTTTTAGAGAAAAATCTGGAATTTAGGTATTATTGTGATAGGCAGTTCTCAAGTTGCATATAGAGTTTGCAGCTGATATTTTTGAGGGTTTGTTATGGGACAAGAGTAGAGCTTATCATCCAAAATTTAGTAATAGCTCAAAGCAATTAGAAGTTATGGATATGGTAGTATCAGGTGGTAAAAATTGGATGGAACGAAGGGATTCAAGGGGATGGTTCAGAAAATTGGACGGTAACCGAGGATGGAGAAGAGCTAATGTGGATTACACGCTTACCCTAAGTCAATGGGGAAGTGACTTAAGTCGTGTAGCACGGCCTAACTCACCCTAGCTCGGAAGGGGAGAAAAAACCTTGAAGAAACTCTCGGAAATAGCCAGATATGACTCACCAAAAAAATACTGACTCTTGGAGGGAGAACCTACAAAGGGGAGGAGAGGCAAAAGTAGTCTTTCAATTTCAATACGCAACTAATGCTGAAAACCTAGAGAACAAGATGAATTTATACCCCCCTTTCTAACAAGGCCGATGAGTCCCCAAAGCTAATGCAAAAATTAAAACCCATGCAAAAACCCTAACCCTAAATATAAGTGTTTGTGAAAAAACATAAAAAGGTAAAATAAACTACATGGAGAGAGAGAGATTCGAGGCTCTCCCTACATCTTGGGCTTTGATTGGTGTCCTTGCTCCATGGGCCAGACTTGTACTCGACTTGTACCCAGTTCGGTCTTCTCTTGGGCCAAGGCCTTGATCTTCTTTCCATGACCTTCTAAGCTTGAAAACGGCTTGATCTCGGCCTCTTTTTTTGCATGTGAGGAGAGGTTTGGGTTGCTCAAAGTCTTTCGGGGTAGATCTCTCCAAAATTATTCTGTGCACTTCACTTCCTACAAAAAGAGCAAATTGGTTCGAAAACTCCTTGGCTCGTGCTCGGGTGATAGCTCCTTCAGGCATGGTTTCGTTCATGGCATCCTGAGGCATGTCATCCTCCCCGGGTATTGAAGGATTTCTCCTCAAATCTAAGGGTGAATCGTCCTCCATTTACTCCTCTACATCATCTCCAACATAAGGGGAAAGATATTGGACGTTAAAGGTGGCTGACACTCCATACTTACCAGATAATTCAACTTGTAAGCATTGGGATTAATTTTCTCTTAAATTTTGAAAGGTCCATCGGCTCTACGTGCTAGTTTTGAAACCCTTTGCTTCAAAAACCTTTCATTTCGTAGATGAAGCCATACTACGTCTCCCTCCTTGAAATTGACCGCTTTTCTCCCTCGGTTAGCATATTTGGTATAGAAATCATTTGCCCTTTGAATTGCGTTGCCCTAGCTCGGCCTTCTTGGCCCCATTCAGATTGAGGATCTCCTTTGATGGTATAGGCACTAAATCAAGAGGTGTCAAAGGGTTGAAACCATACACCACCTCGAAGGGAGTCATTTGAGTGGAATTGTGAACACTCTGATTATACGGGAACTCTATGTAGTGTAGTTGAATGTCCCAATCCAAGAGTTTCTTGGTAACTATGCTCCTCAATAAGCTTCCCAAAGTCCGATTGACCACCTTGGTTTTGCCATCAGTTTGTGGATGGAAGGAGGTTACTAAAAAGGAGCTTGGTTCCCACCCTCGTCCATATGGTCTTCCAAAAGCACTCAAAAATTTTGTTTCACAATCCGAGACAATGGACTTTGGAACACCATGCAAACACACCACCTCTTTGAAGAACAACTCGGCAACATGATTAGCTTCATCGGTCTTGGAACATGCTAGGAAATGAGCCATCTTGGAGAACCGGTCAACCACCACCATGATGGAATCATTTGCCCTACAAGTCCGAGGAAGGCCTAGGAAAAATTCCAAGCTCAATTCCACCCAATAATGACTAGGGATGGGTAGAGGCATATAAAGGCCTTGAGGAAGTACCCTACTCTTACCCTTTTTACAAATGATGCACTTCTTAATCACCCTATGCACATCCCGAAATAGGCGTGGCCAAAAGAAGTGTTCTTTTAGGGGTTCCAAATTCTTCTTATCCCCAAAATGACTAGCCAAGCCTCCACCATTAGCCTCCTTGATTAGAGACTCTTGGATTCCTCCACAAGGAATGCAAAGTTTCCCTCCTTTGAACAAGTAGCCAGCCATGAGATGATAACCACACTCCACCTTTTTCGAACTCAAATCATACCCATGGCAAAAATCTTGGTCACCCTTATAAGCTTCCTTGATCCAATCAAACCCAAAGAAGTTAGTAGAAAGTTCGGTTAAGAGAACAAACCTCCTTGAGAGAGCATCGGCGACCACATTGCTTTCTCCCTTCTTATACTTAATGATGTACGGGTATCTTGAGAGCTTGATGGTCAGTTTGGATGATAAATTCCTTGGATAAAAGATAGTGCTACCAAACTTCCCAAGCCCAGATAACCACATAGAATTCCTTATCATAAGTTGAATTATTCAGGCGGCACCCTTTAGCTTCTCACTAAAATAAGCTAGGGGTCTTCCTTTTTGCATAAGGACTGCTCTAATTCCTAATCCGGATGCATCACATTCTACTTCAAAAACTTTGTGGAAATCGGGAAGCATAAGCACGGGGGCTTCACAAAGCTTGAGCTTGATCAACTCAAAGCTATCTTGACAACTCTTGGTCCAATCAAATTCTTTTCCCTTTTTGGTGCAATCGGTTAAGGGAGCAACAATGGAACTAAAACCCCGAATGAACCTCTGATAAAAAGAAGCAAGGCCATGGAAACTCCTCACCTCCGAGACATTCTTAGGAGTAGGCCAATCCCAAATTGACTCTATCTTGGCATCATCTACTTCAATACCATTCTTAGAAATAATGAATTCCAAGAAGTTGACATGTTCTTCCACAAAAGCACATTTCTTCAAGTTACCAAAAAGTCTAGTGGTTCGGAGAGTATCAAATAGCAATCTAAGATGTCCAAGATTAGTGTGAAAATCCAGACTATAAATCAACATATCATCAAAATATACCACGATAAACCTTCCCAAGAAATCTTTAAGCACTAAATGCATAAGCCTCATAAACGTGCTAGGGGCATTAGACTGCCCGAAAGGCATTACTAACCATTCAAAGAGGTCATACTTTGTCTTGAAAGCCGTCTTCGATTCATCCCCCTCCTTCATTCAGATTTGAAGATAGCCACTCTTCAAATCAACCTTGGAGAAATAAGTTGCCCCGGTAAGTTCATCCAACATATCTTTGAGTCTACGAATCGGAAACCTATATTTGATTGTGATTTGGTTGATCGCTCGGCTATCCACACACATCTGAAAACTACAATCTTTCTTTGGGACCAATAAAGCGGGCACGGCACAAGGGCTCAAGGATTCCCGAATGTAACCCTTGTCTAGGAGTTCTTGCACTTTTCTTTGAAGGACAAAGATTGACCAATAAGTGTTACTTCTATTATTTCAAAGTCTTTGGGTTCGTGTCTTGACATCAAAATTGAATGGACTGAGCTTTTCTTTGTCCTCCAAGGTAGGTTCCAATACATTGAGTACTTGTATTGCCTCCATGCAAAAGGAAAAAACTTGTTAGAAAATACCCGAGCCCGAGCTCGGGTGGTGGCCCCTCTCGGATTGGCGATGAATGGTTCAACTCGTGGCATGTCATACTCCCTAGGTTGTTGAGAATTTGCCCTCAAATCCAAGCGTGAATTTTCTTCCTCCTTTTCCTCAACGTCATTACCAACATAAGGAGATAGTCCTTTAACATTGAGTGTGGCCTGATGTGCAACCGGAGCACATCACAGACATAGCCCCGATGAGCACGGGAGATTTAACTAACTTAGTCACTTATTTTGCAGGAAACATAGTCTCGGAACTACCTTCCGAACATGATCGAGAATGACCTAAAGTCTCGATCACATGGTGTCCGACAACCCCTGGCCACAACATGCCCGACACACCGGACCGTGACACATCCGGGACCCCAGACCAAGACACGCCCGGGGCCCAGCGGGCGCCCCACGATCACGACCTGACGACCAATGGAACTTCGGTCGTCGGCCCTACCAAAGTCCACTAGGGCTTCGGCCCAAGGAAATAAGTGACCGACGTGGGAGAACGCCCGGTCCAAATCTCATGGATCGAGTGCTCACCCATGGACCTAGTTTCGGTCACATTTAGTTTTTTTTTTACTTAGCCAGCAAATATCCTTAGAGAAGGAGGAGAAAAGCAGCCCAAAGATGAGAAACGCAGATCCCATAGGCGAAGAACCACCACGGCCGAACCATTGATTGAACCACGATCAAGCAACGGCCCACCTTCGGTCAACTAAGTGGCCTTGATCAAATCCCATCGGCCACTTTACTTAAATCTTTAAGCAATTCGATTATTTGGTCAAGGAAAAGACAAGGTTCAAATTGGCATGACATATCTCTTGATGTCCGAGAAGAATCCACCGGGCGCGCGTACAAGGCCGTTCACTTAACAACCGGCGAGCAACAAGGGATTTTCATCCATAGAATCCGCGATCAAGCTGTCAAATCATCAGAAGATCCTCTAACAACAGCTTTACAAATTAGCCGCACAGATCCCTCGATATTCGGATATGATCAACCCCCGGTTCGGCCCATTCGGACAATCCCGCACATGCTTACGATTCACTACCGGTCAACCAAGGAACCAGACCATGTGCCCCTTCATGCTGACCACCGAGAGCATTTTAGAAGCCCCGGATCCAAATTGGCTCGAGTCAATCTTTCATTGTTTGGAGCTCATCCCACACGGTGCAACCTCTCGGTCAACCACGGTCACCCTCGGTCAAGACTCAAATTCAGCCGTGCAAATCTTAATGAACCGAGCCTAAAGTCAACCAGAGACTTTCCCGAAGCTAATCATAGGCGTTTAAGTCATCTAAGGCTTACATTGTCTTTCTTATCTTTTTACGTTTTTAATATTTAAGTGTATCAACCTTACACTTTAATGGTAGGATAATTTTAGTAAAAATTGTGCGTTGCACCTTCTTCATAACCAGTCGAAGCTCCCTCCGACATTCCTTCTCCGGTGAGTCATATCCGGCGAGTGTGTCAACCCTCGAGAGTGTGATCGGTGAGTCATATCCGAACACTATCGAGGTCTACCAAGGCAACCCTTTGATTGCTCAAGTGTTCGACTTGTCCAACCTCATCCTTCATCACTAACCTTCCCGAACTCCAAAACCATTCCCTGAGTTATCACCTTCCTCCACTAGCCGATTCATGGCCATCCTTAATCATCCAAGCCATTCCATTGTTTCACCAAGCCATCTCCACTTTTATTTGACCATTCCCCATTATTCCCATCACAAATCGCTTTCGCAACCCAACTCTACAATTCGCAGGAACCAAATTTACCGTTTGCCGCACACGACAGCAATCTGAGCCCCGCGTGCGAGCATTCTTTCGATCACTGTGCGCCGACCCCCAAGGAAGGCACATCATGGCCAAAACTCGATTCTCTCCTGGTAGCTCAAGATTGAAGGCATTTTTATTTACTTTCATCAAGATCTTGAAAAGTCTATCGGTCCTCGGTGCTAGCTTTGAACCACCTTGCTTTGGAAATGATTTCTCCCTTAGGTTAAACCAAACCAAATTTCTCACCCTAAACTTTACCTTCTTTCTTCCTCGGTTAGCAATCTCGGCATAAGACTTATTGACCTTTTGAGTAGCTTTGTACATATTGTTATGCATCTTCTTTACTAGATCGGACTTCTTGATCCGATTCGGATTAAGGACCTCAGTGCCTTGAAAACTCTTCATTGAGGTTCCTTCTTCAATACTTGCTGCCAATGGAAGATTCTCAATCCTTTCTTCTTGGTTAGGCTCGTGATGGGACTCAAAGATAGCACAAGAGTTTTTAGATTCCTTGGAGGAGTGATTATCCTCATTACCGACAACGTCTTCCACTTGCTCGGTTTGTACCTCAACATTTTCTTCAACTTTTTGTCGGAGAGAAACTGCATAGCTTTGATTCAACTTGTGAAGATCTTGACGAAATTCATACATAAGAAGCTTGATTTTATCCAACGATTCATAATAGTCTGATTCAAGGTAATCCGAGTAGTGGCTTTTTACTCTTCGGTTTGATCTCGAATGTGGTGCAACTAGTGAATACATACTATCAAAATAGAACCACAAAAATATAGAGGAAAAAAGGGAGGTGGGATTGAATGCTTGGCTCTGATACCAAATGACACGAAATGGAATGGGAGGGAGGAAAATGGGAAAACCGATTAGGGTTTGACGAAAATCTGCAAAATAAACAGAATTAGGGTTTGGGAAGGAATGATGATATTTCAACGAAAAAATAGATTTTAGGGCTGAAATTTGAAAAGCAACTTTGAAGAGGGGTTGAACAAATCACCTAAAAAATTGAAGGCAATCCCTTGAGCCAATTGTGAGATACTGAATAAAACAGTACCTAGGGTTTGACTAGGCAATTCTGAAAAATCCGGGATTTGGAGGAGGGAGAAATTGAATTCAAAAAATGGGTTAGGAGATGAATCTAGGGCTTATTTTTGAAGGGTTGACAGAGGGGTAACAGATGATTATATCCTCCAAATTGGAAGAGGAATAATGGTGGGAATAGGAAGATATGCTAAACCAAAACTCGGATGGTCAAGGTAGAATTTCAGGGGAATATAGAATTCCAAATCGGGAGTGATTTTGAATCACTCTTCTCAATGAATGGGGGCGTATTTTTGGACGAGGTTGAGGATGAATCTGGACAGATGGATGAGGAAGAGATCTCTCTAAAATGGAGAGAATTCCTTTGGGGAAAATGGGTGGTTTGGTCGGTACCTGAAAACACACCGGAAATCAACCTGAGGTGCTTGGATTTAGGAGAAATGATTCTCAAAATGAGAATGGGATGGATGAAGGAGCTAGGATCCACAATCTCACCCTAAGACCATGAAATGGCTGGAGAAAAGTTGTAAGGATTAATCATTCCCTCGGAAAATGATCAACTCCCCCGGTTTGTCTCTTGGTGGCCGAAGAACAAGTTTTCGGAGACCGAGTCTTTGAAGCGGCAAACTTCAAAGGGGAGAGATCAAATTTGAAAAGATAAATATTTATTCAATCAAATCTGAGAATTACATTCATCATAGGTAAGATTAAATAGGAAAACTAAGCAACATCACGTTCTTCATCGGACGGCCCAAAACAACTCCGAGAAGCACAATCCATGGCATCAAAGATGGACCAAATCTTACCTGTAATGATCAAATTAAAAGCTACTCAAATTTGCAAGAATTTCCTCTGGGCCTCTGGAAAAGTGACTGATGCCTGGTCCACTATTTGTTTGCCTAAGATGGAGGGTGGTCTCAGACTTCGGGATCTTGATTCTTGGAATAAAGCCTTCCACGCTAAAGTCATCCAGAACATTCAAGCCAATAAGGAACTCTTTGGGCTAGATGGATTAATCATTTCTATTTAAAAGGAGTGGATTTTTGGAGTTGGTCCCCGGGTTATCGTGTCTCCCCTTTCATGAAAAACCTCATCCAAACTCGAGTTTTTCTCCTTGAAAAATTCACTTCTATTGACAAAGCAAAAGGTCTAATTGAAGCTTGGAAAAGAAAATCAAATGGCCAAGGTTTATCACATCTATATCACTCCTTCAGGCCCTCTGGATCCCATAAGCCGTAGGCCCCCCTTGTTTGGACAAATTGTGTTATTCCTAGGCACTCCTTCATACTTTGGCTTGTAGCTCATGAAAGGCTTAAAACAAAAGATCAGCTAACCTTCTTGGGAATACCGGACCTTTGTTTTTCTGCTCTCCTCATTCTGAATCCAATCGCCATCTCCTTTTCTCTTGCCCCTTCTCCAACTCGGTTTGGTCTATCATAAAAGCCAAATTCGGTCTACAAAGATCTCTTAGCACCCTAAAAAGTACTTTCAAATGGACAAAGAAGGAAAACAAAGTAGATCATAGGAAAGCAAACCTGATGAAAATCACTCTTGCTGCCTCTGTTTACTACATTTGGAATGCTCGAAATGTCAAATCCTTCGAAGAGAAGACCTGGTCGGCTGAGCACATTTCAAGAAAGATTGAAAAACATGTTTTCAAAATGCTTTTCTCTCTTTATCCTAGGATGATTGAGCAAATCTCATCCACTCCGAAATGACAAGATCATATCTCTTCCCTTCTTGACTCATTCCTTTTTCTATCTTCTTGCAGGTTTTTCCTCCTCTGTATGTGTCGGGTGTTTTGGTGGATGTTGTTGCTCTCTTGCTTGTTCATTTTTTTGGATGCCGCTGCTCTTTTTCCTGCTCGAATCTGCTGCGGCATTAGATTTTGTTGTCTTGTCTCCAGTTCCACTGCTCCTTCTCTGGCTTGTCCCAAGATGTTGCTACTGTTGTGGCTTCATCTTTGTTTTTGGCCAATGACATTGCTTCCTGCTCTCTTTGTTGCTTATGCCTTTATCCTCGGATTCGCCTGCTCCATCTCGTTCCTGGTCTCGAAGATGAAATTTTTGTATTTGATGTGATTCCAGCGGCCTACAAAAACAAGCCCAAGAGCCCAAGCCTAATACAAGATATTGAAGGGACAAAGGAAATAAGAAAGTACATGCAACTTTCTTTAAATCAAACTTTTACTTGACCATCAAGCATATATTGGCAGATTCGACAATCTTCCCAAAAGTTATTTTAAAACGCTTTCTTCATCAAAGTTGTAGCTTGTTTCAAGACCTTTTGGAAATGGACTGGATCATAAAAATCAGACGTCGTTTGGCTGGCAAAATATACAATACCAAATATTTTGCAGAATCAAGAATCTTAACAGATTTGAGAAAAATCTTCCCAAAGATATTTTAGTTTTATAATATCTTTCTATTTCCTATTTTAGTTAGGATTTGTGTAGCCTATTTAAAGGCATCCAAGTTATTGTAAAAGACACAACTTTTATGATTAAATCACCTTGAGTGTTTTGGAGAGATTTTATCTTTGGTTCTTTGCGAAGAACTCGATCTTCATCAAGTTAATTCTTGATAGATCAAATTTGATAGCTTTGGTTCTTACCGACAAGTTT
>QAOC01007043.1:32685-54894 GCA_003255005.1 Begonia fuchsioides
AGGCGGGACGCTGGGCGTCGGGTCGTGGTCGTTGGGCGGGGCGCTGGGCGTGCCATGGACCGGATCCTGGGCGCTGGTCGTGTCATGGACCGGATCCTGGGCGCTGGGCTTGTCATGGCCCTGTGGCGGGACGCTGGGCGTCGGGTCGTGGTCGTTGGGCTGGGCGCTGGGCGTGCCATGGCCCGGAGGCCCAGGCGTGTCACGGGCGGGACACTTGGGCACGCAGGGTGGCGTGCTGGGAGCGTCGTGAGCGGTCTGTGGCACGCTGGGCGCGCCGTGGCCGGACAGTGGCACGCTGGGCACGTCGTGGCCGGACAGTGGCGCGCTGTGTGCGTCGTGGCAGGACATGCTCCGCCGCCCACCAAGCAAAATTCTTGACTTTTCCCGATTTGACTCGGGCATTGTTTCCAAAGGTAGGCTTCTTGAAAAATGAGCACAAAAATTATTGAATTCGACCGTGCTCATCGGGGCTAGTTCCATGATGTGCTCCCGTTGCACATCAAGCCCTTACCCTAAGCCCTTACCCAGAAGCCATAAGCCTAAAGCTAAATCTTAAAGCTCTAAGCCCTATCTCTAAGCCTTAAAACTCCTTTTGCCCAAAGCCCTGTGCCAAAAGACCAAAGCCAAAGTCTTAAGCCCTAAGCTATAAACCCTGGGCCATAACCCTTAAGCCCTAAGCTTTAAGCCCTAAGTCCCTTACCCCATAAACACTAAGCTGAAAGCATGAAGCCAGAAGCCCTAAAACATACCACCAAAGCTATAATCTGTATGCTCTACTCTTTATGCCCAATGGCCTAAGTCCTGAGCTTTAGCCCCATGCCCTGAACGATATGCCTAAAGAATAAAGCCCAAAGCACTAAACTATGAGTTATAAGCTCTAATCCGTAAGCCCTAACACCTAAGCCAAATGTCGTAAGCCCTAACACCTAAGCCAAAAGCCCTAATCTTGTAACCCTATGTTGTAAGCAAGAAGCCTAAAGACCCAAGACCTAAGCCCAAAGACCAAAGCTCTAATCCAAGAGCTCTAAAATCCAAACCCAAAGACATATCCCTTAAGCCCTTAGACCTAAGGCTTCAGCCCTAAGCACAATGCCCTAATCCCAAAGCCCTAAGACAAAAGCCTTTTTTCCTAAGCCCAAAGCTCAAAGCTTGAAGCCCCAAGAACTAAGGAATATGCCTTTAGCCCGTAGCTCTAAGCACTAAGCCCTAACACGTAAGCCTAACACATAAGTTGAAATCTTAAAACTCTAACTTCTTAGGCCTTATGACAAAAGCTTTATCCCCTAAGCCCAAAGCTTCATGCTTTAAAGGTAAAACCCTAAGCCCTAAACCCAAAGTCTTGAGCCCAAATCCCTAAGCCCTAAGCCATAAGCTCTAAACCCTAAGTCTTCAACCCAAATCCATACGCCCTAATACCTAAGCCCTAAGCATAAAGCCCGAAGCCCAAAGTCCTTATCTCTTAAGCCTAAGATCTAAGCATAACAACTAACCCTAAGCCCTAACCTGTAAGCTTTAAGCTCAAACTTAGAGCCAAATTCCTAATCTCTAAGCCTAAAGCCCAAGTCCCTAATCCCAAAGCTCTAAGCCCTAATCCCTAAGGCCTAAGCCCTAACCACTAAGCCCTATGCTCAAAGCCAAAAGCCTTAAAATCTAAGCCTTATGCCAAAAGCTCTACGACCAAAGTCGTAAGCCCAAATCCGTAAGACCAAAGACCCAATCAAAAGTCCTAATCACTAAGCTCTAAGTCCTAAGCCCTAAGCCCTAAGCCATAAGCCTTAAGTCCTAACCCTGATGCCCTAAGCTCTAAACCCTAAACCCGAATCCTACATCCCTTAAACCCTATGAGTAAAGACCAAAAATGTAATCCCTAAATATTGAAGCTTTATGCTTAAATCTAGAAGACCTAATCCTTAGGCCTAAAGATCAAAGCCCACGCCCTAAATCCTAAGATTTATGCCCAAAAGACGTACGCCCAAAGTCAAAGCCCTAAGCCCAATGACGACAAAGCCCAAAGCCAAAATTCTAAGCCCTAAGTCCTAAGCCCAAAGCCCTAGGTCTTAGGCCGTACGCTTTATGCCTTAAGCCTAAAGCCCTTTCCCCTAAGCCATAAACCTAAAGCATAAACCCAAAAGGTCTATTCCCTAAGACCTAATTTCAAAGCCTAAAGCATTAAGCCCTAAACCTTGATACCAAAGCACTACGCCAAAAGCTCTAAGCTCAAAGCATAAAGCCCAAAATAAAAATCCTTAGCCCTAAGTCCAAAGCCCTAAGCCTTTACTCTAAGCAATAAGCACATTGCCTAAAGCCCTAAGCCCTATGATCTATGCATTAAACCTCAGCCTTGAGCCCTAAGCCCAATGACATGAGTATGCCTCAAGCCTTAATATGTATGCCATAATCCATAAGCCCTAGCCCTATGCCCTAAGCCCTAATCCCAAACCAAACTACCTAAACCATAAGCTATAGCCATAAGCCATAAGTCATATGTGTGAAGCCTTAACATATAAGCCCAAAGTCCTAAGCCTTATGCTCTAAGCTCAAATCCTGAAGCCTTAAGCCCTAAGCCTTAAGCCTTAAGCCTTAAGCCCTAAGCCTTAAGCCTTAAACCATAAGCCATATCTCTTATTCCTTTAGTCATAAGCCCTAAGCCCAAAGCCTTAAGACCTGAGACCTAAGGTTGTAGCCCAAAGACCTATGCACTAAGAGTTAATCCCAAAGCCAAAAGCCATAAGCCTTAAGAACTAAGCCCTAAGCCTTTATCTTAGTGACTAAAACCCTAAGCCCTAAGCCTGAATCCCAAAACCCTAAGCCTTAAGACACAAGCTCTAAGCCATACGCCTTTTGACCTAAGCCATAAGCACTAAGGCGAAATCCAAAGCTTTAAGCCTTAAACCCTAAGCTTTAAGCCTTAAGCCCTAAGCCCCAAGTCCAAAGCCTAAAACCCTAAGCCTTAATCCTTATGACCTAAGCCCTAATCCTTATGAACTAAACCCCATGCCTTAAGCCCAAAGCATTAAGATAAAAGCCAAAAGCCTTAAGCTTTATGCCTTAAGCCAAAAGCCCACAAGCCCTATTCCCTAAGCTTAAAGCCCTAAATCCTTAAAAGCTTAGCCCTAAGCGCTAAGCCCAAAGCCCTAGTCCTTTGTCCCAAATCTCTAATATCTAACAGCAAAGCCCAAAGCCCAAAGCCCAATGCTTAAAGTCGTAAGGCCTGAGTGCTAAAGCACATAACCAATGCTCTAAGCCAGGAGCCCTAAACCCTATCCCCTTAGTTGAGATGCCTCATGATGCATCCCCTCAATGAGCAATCACCCGAGCCCGAGCTCAGGGATTTTCTAACAAGTTTGTTCTTTTTGTAGGTGATGAAGCATTCAATATTTTCATGGAGGAATCAGGTCCAAAGGATGAAGAACAACCTAAGAAACTCATCAAATGGGAGGATAGCTTGGGAATTCAAGAAGGAAGCCAGGAAGCACAAGGAAGCGGGTAGAGGTCGGGTAGAGGCTGGGTTTAGGCCGGATCCGAGAACTTGGCACAAACCCGAGCCCAAATTGAAGATATCTGACTTTCTTCCCCCTTTTTATTGGTCCAATCCATTTATTTTCCTTTTCACAAACAATTCTTTAAGGGCCCTTTGTTTGGGGCATGGTTTTTGCTTGGAGTTTGTGTGAGTTACTATTTTTGTGTTTCTATTTTTGTCAAAAGGTAATGTAAACTAACTCCACAAGCAACCAGCTACAAGCATGGCCTTCTCACAATTAAATGGCCGCCCTTGGGAGAATAAAATGCAGAGGAGACACCCTAGATATCCATCATCACCTTCCCATTAAAGGAGGTCATCATTTTTGCTTGTTCTTGTATGCAAAACCCAAATCGGGTAACTCAATTTTGAGCCATTGGATTGAGCTTTTTGATCACGGACAAGGGTCTATAAATACCACCCTTGGCACGTCTTTGTGGCACTTGTTTTTGGACTTGAGAAAATTCAGATTGCTTTGTGCATCTCTTCCTTGGCGATTTATCCCAAGACTTGTTGTTTCTCCAGTAGTAATATCCGGCGATATTCTGAGGGTTTCCTTTGGTTTTTGCTTTCCTTTGAGCTAAGGGTGAGCTAGGCCTTGGTACACGTCTTCAGCCACTCCAAAGTGGACATTAGGCTAAGCGTGTAATTTCCCATTGGCTCTTCTCCATCTTCGTTTTCTTACATTTTCCGAAATACCACAATTTCTTGTTTCAAACATTCTGTTTGAGCACCCGACGCCTTCATCTACATAACTTTCATTTCCTTGAATTTTTTAAGCTCAAATTTTTAGGTTAAGCTCTCCATTCCCTCTGCAAACATCCCTCCAAATCGCAGATGTTAACTCAGTATGCAACTCGAGATCCATCTCTTTAAAATTTACCCATTTTCGGTAACTATTCTGTTTCTGTTTTGTACCCGATTAGCTCAAATCGCTTCCCCCCATACTTGAAGCGTGTCATTAGTCGAAAGCAATAAGCCTAATTCCCTAAGCCTAAAGAAAAAGACCGTATTCCTAAGTCCTAAGCCAAAAGCTCTAAGCCCAAAGCCTAAAGCCTTGAACCTTAAGCCTAAAGATCTAAGCCCTAGTCCTTATGACTAAGCACTAAGTCAATAGCATAAAGCCAAAAGTCCTAAGCCCTAAGCCCTATGCCTTATGGTTTAAGCCCTAAGCCTAAAGCACTAAACCTAATGCCCTAAGCATTAAGCTCTAAGTCATAAATACTAAGCCCTTACCCTTAAGCCCTAAGCTCTAAGCTCTAAGCCAAAACTCGTAATCCCAAAGCCCTACCCTAAGCCATAAGCCCTAGGCCTAAGCCTAAACCCTTATGCTTTATGCCCTATGCCCTCAGCCAAAAATTTTAAGCAATAAGCCCTAAGTCTAGAGACTGAAGAGCTAAGACCTAAGCCTAATGAATTGTTCCCCAAATCCTAAACCTTATGCCCAAAGCGCTAATTCTTATGACTTTTACCCTAAGCATTCAGCTCAAAGCCTTAAGCTAAAAGCCCAAAGCTCTATGCCAAAAACACTATGCCCTAAACACTAGGCCCTAATTTCTTTTTTTAGGTAAGTAAATTTTATTAAAAAAAAGAAATATACAATGTTTTCACTTAAACCGTAGTCGGGATGGAGAAGCTACAAGTCAGTAATTTATCCCGCATCCAGATACGGTTAAAAAGAAAATTCCATAGATGGAGCAATGCTAAAAAATTTAGCATTGCTAGCAAACATAAGTATTGTAGAAAACTAAGACTAGAAAACATACCTAAAACTTTGAATACATGATCAAGTGGTATAATGTCAGGATGACAGAGGGATTGGGTTTCTAAGGGAATTCTTTCCTAGCTAAAAGATGTGGATAGTGTGAGTATAGGAGTTTGACTACATGGAGTTCTATTTGTTTGGTTACCACGTATGGCGCTGATGTGCCTTCCTTGGGGGGTCGGCGCACCGTGGGTCGGAAGAATGAGTGCACGCAGAGCTCGGATTGGTGGTGCGTGCGGCAAACAGGAATTTGGCTCGTACGTTTTGTGGAGTTGCGTTGCGGAAGAGTATGGTGATCGGAAATATGGGGAATGGTCGTATGAAAACGGAGATGGCTCGGTAAATTATGGGAATGGCTCGGAAGGTGGAAATATGGTGAATTTCGGGAATGGAAGGGTTGAAAGCTCGGGGAATGGAATGGTTAAACTCTTACGAGTTTAGATATAGAGATGGATGGACAATTTGAATACCTGAGCAATCACAGTATTCTCCTCAGTAGACCTTGCCCGCACTCGGATGTGACGCACCGATCGTACGTGCAAAGGGTTGACGTTCTCGGCTGGATATTACGCACCGGAGAAGTATACGTCAGAGAGAGTTTCAAACCTTTCGGGAAGAAGGTGCTATGCACAATTTTTCTCTAAAAATTCACTCTATCTCATTCAAGTGCAAGTGTTACACTTAAATACTAAAAACGTAAAAGATAAAAAGCTAAGAAAGATAAATTAAGCCATTGGATGACTTGAACGCCTAAGATTGCTTTGGAAGGTCTCCGGTTGACTTTAGGCTTGGTTCATGAAGATTGGCACGGTTGGTTTTGCGTCTTGACCAAAGGTGACCGTTGTAACGCCCGGTTTTTCTTTTGTTTAAATTTTTTTCTTTTTCTTTGTAAACACGTGTACCAACCTTAAACAATTGAAAGTAAAATTTATCCATTTGAAATCCTCGAGATAAAATACAGTGGAAGACTTTTATTTAACTTCATCAAAATCAATTATATTCATAATATGTAACCCAAAACATACTTACACTTTAACATTAAAACCAAGTTATTACAAAACAGTTATAACTAAACAAAATATTATACATTAGTTTGCAAACAAAACATTTTTCATTTACATGGGCCGCCCACCGGTCAAAATAGCACTAGCTTCAGCAATGGACGTGCTTCACCACTTCGAGCATCTTACCCTACATGACAAAGCTTATCTAATGAGCTTAACGCTCAGTAAGTTAATCCATAACAATAAAACATTCATGTGACCTTTATGCATATGCTGCTTTATAAAAACAATGC
Organism: Begonia fuchsioides; assembly: GCA_003255005.1. NCBI lineage: Eukaryota > Viridiplantae > Streptophyta > Magnoliopsida > Cucurbitales > Begoniaceae > Begonia > Begonia fuchsioides. The sequence continues at coordinate 39,268 of QAOC01007043.1, forward strand.
AGTTTATTTCATTTTCGTGGTGTGGATCCGCCCCCCATATGACGACCATCCACAAAACTTGAATTCAGAGTTTACATCACGTATATCATCATTTCATTTCTTTTCTTTCACTTAACAGTCCAGTTAATGTGGGTAATACCGTCTAGGGGAGAGTAGGCACCATTTGGTCCAACCTCTCGGGACAGCCAAACTCAACCCCGCCCCACATGTAACTATTTACGTATGTTTCGTTCATTTCATTTCTTTCATTATTTGATCATTGAAGGCACCACGGGAGAGAGTAGACACCATTTGGCCTCCCTCGAGGCAGTATAACTCGAGCTCTGCCTTCAACGACTCGTTGCATATTATCATGAAAATTATGCATGTAAATCATTTTCGTATTTTTCTTAAAACCATGATGCATGAACAATTAAAATGCATGAACACGTAAACATGAAATAAAATATACAATTCAAACATTGCAAGCATTCTAAACATGCATCTTTATTCTAACACCAAACATCAATCATTCATCATACAAGGCACACAAACATATCCTCAAATAAATTGAGGTCGGTGTACTGTGCAGTACACCCCAAACACTCTAGCATATTTCATAATCATAAAATCCTAATCTTTGTAATGTAGTCCCCTTAGGGCCAATCACATGCAACATTAACTTACCTTAGGTCCTTAGCTTTATTGAAAACTTGATCAATACGTTGCTGCACTTGAAAAACCTAAAACGCAAGTAACATTATTCATTAACTTCAAACAACCATAACTTCTTCGATAATGATCCATTTCTGATGATTAAAGTGTCAAATTGTTCCTTAAACAGTCCACTATAACTTCTTAGGAGACATCCAATTCAGAAAACTGAAGCATATTGACTTATGTTGACAAAACAGAGGGCATTCACTGTTTGAACAGTTATTTAGGTCGACATAAACTTTCTGGGGTCGACCCATGTCGACAAACAGAGACGTCGCGCTTCTGGAATTGAGTTTCGGTCGACCCAAACTACAAGGGGTCGACCCAAACTCCCCCCCAGTTTTCGTACACCAACTTGCGACGTCCATAACTTTTCCTACATAGCTCCGAATCAAGTGATTCCAACGGCTATAAATTCCTCTAAGTGTCTACTTTAACTCTTATGAAGGATATAAACTCTAAATCGTAACACATATCGACTGAACCTTCAAGACTCTAACTTTGTTCATACTTAAACGATTTCACGACAATTAACATGAAATCATTCATATCTCTCCATCAATTCAAACGATACTCTTATTTTTTATCATCAATAAACCTGAACTTAAAGATAGAAGAGTACCTTGGACTTCAATCTCCTCGGAACTTCTGAGTCTTCTCCTCTCCTCTGAAATAAATTTCTTTCTCCCTCTTCTTTCCTCTCATAGAACTTCCTTTCTTTCTCAATCTCCCTCTCCCCTCGTCAAGACGTGTAACTTAAAGTAAAATAGGGAGAAGGAACCATGCTGGTAGGGGAAAGGCCGACCATGCCTTCTTATCCCTTTAGTTAAACCAAAAACAATGTTTCTTCACGCCCACAGTCAGATTTCTCCACGTTTTTGGTTGACTTTTCAACAGCATGGATGAATGTGTCGACCCTTTCTACATCCTGGGGTCGACCCAAACTCACATTTGTGTCGACCCCTCTAATTTCCTGGGGTCGACCGAAACTTACGTTTGTGTCGACCCCACCAAATTCCTTGGGTCGACCCAAACACACAATTGTGTCGACCGGACATTGTTCATAGGTCGACCGGCAGTTAAAACTTTCATAACTTTTGTTATACAACTTAGATTTCTATGATTCAAACACCATTCTTTTTCTTATTAAATCTAGTTTAACTTTGTAGAAGGCATAAACTTTAAATTATGAGTTTAACATAATCAAAAATACGAAACACCAAACATCTCTCAAAATCCATAATTCCATAGTCCGGTTTTGCTTTACCAACTACAAATAAACATAACTTTCTCTCTGAAAGTTCAATAGAAATGATTTACCTATCAATCTTCTTATCTCGACGTCTATTACAACTATATAGAAGAACACTTTGCCATTTTTGGTCTTCTAAGGCATGTCATGATTACAACAGAGAAACTACTCTGTTACCATGTTATTTTACATTCAAAAAAAGTGGGGTGTTACATTCTACCCTCCTTAACAAAATTTTGTCCTCAAAATTTAGATGTCAAAAAGTTCCGGATACTTCTGCATCATGTCTTGTTGCCTTTCCCACGTGGCTTCCTCTATAGTATGGTTTCTCCATAGGACTTTAACCAAAGGGATTTGTTTGTTTCTCAGTTCTTTTGTTTTTGAATCCAAGATCCTTATCGGTTTTTCTTCATATGTCAAAGTAGGCTCGATGTCAATACTTCTACCTTCAATCACATGAGTAGTATCGCGTACACATTTCCTTAACATTGAGATGTGAAAAACGTTGTGGATTCCAGCCATAGGTGATGGCAATTTCAACATGTAAGCTGTTGTGCCTAACTTCTTTATAATAGGGAAAGGTCCAATAAATCGTGGAATAAGCTTTCCCCTCTTTCCAAACCGCATTACTCCCTTAAAAGGCGAAACCTTTAAAAATACTTCATCGCCTTCCTCAAATTCTAACTCTCTTCGCCTTTGGAAGCATCACAATAAATTGTGAATTTACTGTCCTCCTTTGGAATTTTCAAAATTGGGGCTGATGTCAATTTTCGTTTCAAGTTCTGGAAGCTTCTATCACATTCACCTGTCCACCAAAACTTCACGTTTTTCTTCGTCAATCGGGTCAAAGGAATGGCTATCTTGAAAATCCTTCAATGAATCTTTGATAATATCCGGCCAATCCAAGAAAACTACGTACCTCATTAATATTCCTCGGCTGTGGCCAGTCCATCACTACTTGGACTTTTGATGGATCGACAGAAATACCGTCCTTGGATACTACATGTCCAAGAAAGTTAATTCTATCAAGCCAGAATTCACATTTAGAAAACTTAGCATATAAAATATGTTGCCTTAAAGTTGATAATACTGCCTTTAGATGTTCCATATGCTCTTCCTCTGTCTGAGAATATACGAGAATATCGTCGATAAACACAATTATGAATTTATCTAGATACTCTTGGAATACGCGATTCATTAGATCCATAAAGGCAGCAAGAGCATTAGTCAATCCAAATGACATCACCAAAAACTCGTAGTGTCCATATCGAGTTCTAAATGCTGTTTTCAGGACATCTTCCACTTTGACCTTCAATTGATAGTATCCTGATCTTAGGTCGATCTTTGAGAACACTTGTGCACCTTGGAGTTGGTCAAATAAATCATCAATTCTTGGAAGTGGATACTTATTCTTGATTGTTAATTTATTCAATTCTCTGTAGTCAATACACATTCTTAGTGATCCATCTTTCTTCTTAACAAATAACACTGGGGCTCCCCATGGCGAGAAACTTGGACGTATAAAGCCCTTGTGTACTAATTCCTCCAATTGTGCCTCCAATTCTTTTAATTCTACAGGCGCCATTCTATATGGATTCTTTGATACTGGTTCTGCTCCTGGATATACATCAATTACAAACTCAATTTCTCGATCTGGGGGTAGTCCTGGTAAATCATCTAAAAATACATCCGAGAAGTTTTTCACCACCAGAATATCTTGTAATTTTGCACCATATTGCATTCGAGTATCAATTATGCTTGCTACACAATCACTTCTCAATAATTGTTGGGCTTTAATAGATGATATGATAGGTGTTCTGTTGGTACTTTTCATTACTCGAAAAGAATACCATTCAGCATTCGGAGGTTGGAAACACACTGTTCTGGCTCTACAATTAATTGTTGCAAAATGCTGAAATAACCAGTCCATTCCCAATATAATATCATACCCTTTCATGTCCATAATTATGAAATCAGCTTGTAAGTTTCTACCGTTTACCAAGAAATACAATCCAGCATAACATAATTCAAGTGCAACTGCTCACCGGATAACAACATTACATCATAAACATGTTCAGCTACCACCGGTGAACATTTCATTTTAACCATGTAGATGACATGAATGAATGAGAGGCACCAGAATCTATTAGTGTATAAGCAGTAACGCCATTAACTAAAATAGTACCTGACACCACTGCAGGTTGTTCTTCATTATCGGGTTCGATAAGTGCAAAAACCCTTGGTGCCACTTTTATTTGATCTTTGTTCACTTTTGGAAATCTCCTGCAATATGACCTATCTCCTTGCATTTGAAACACCTTCCAGTTCCAGCTATGCATTCTCCAAAATGTCGTTTCTGGCACTTTGGACATACTTCAACTTGAGAAAACCCTTGTACACGTTTTTCTTTCCCTTGCTCATTCTTTCCGTCATTGAGTCGTTTTACATATTTTGATTGTTGCACTTCTTTAAAAACTTTCCTCGGAGACTCCCTCTCCCTTTGGAATTTTGTTTCAGCCTCTTCCACTTCAAGGGCTTTTGTCACCACCACTGAATAAGGTACATTTTTCGTTCCGGAGATCTTTACTCCTCTATATATTTCGACTTTCAGCCCTTGAATGAATTGATGTACCTTGAGTTCATCAGTGGCCACCATGTGTGGAGCCAAATGAGATAATGCTTCAAATTTCCGTATATACTCAGATACGGATCTAAATTGGCGTAATTGAACAAACTCTACCAACTTACTTGTCCGAACTGCATGGTTGAAATATTTGTCGTAAAAGATCTCCTTAAATTTGTTCCATGACATTTCCTTCACATTTGTGGTTGCTTTAATAGTGTCCCACCAGTAACGTGCATCCTTTGATAGCATAAAGACTGCACAATTAACTTTCTCATTTTCCTCAATCTTGGCATAATCATACATATCTTCAATCGTTCGGATCCACACTTCAGCACAAGTTGGATCTGTTGCCTGTCCATCAAAGTTAGGTGGATGAAGTCATCGAAATCTTTCACAAATTAACTCTCCAGCAACATTCGAACAAAAACCTCCTTGTTCTTCCCTTGCCATATAACATTCTAATTGCTGAAACTGACGATCCACTATATCAGATAGTTTTTTAATTGCATCATCTCTGCCTTCCATTTCCCTTCCTTGTCCTCTCGGCATAATGAACTAAGCCTTAACAATTTAGCAACTCATAATTATAAACAATAACATAATCATTAACAAACTTACAGTGTATGAAGTATCTCCATGTGAAGGCTTGTGCTGTTAGGCAGTCTACAGAAACAATTTTAAAACCCGGTGTGCTCTGATACCATATTGTAATGCCCGGTTTTTCTTTTGTTTAAATTTTTTTCTTTTTCTTTGTAAACACGTGTACCAACCTTAAACAATTGAAAGTAAAACTTATCCATTTGAAGACTTTTATTTGACTTCATCAAAATCAATTATATTCATAATATGTAACCCAAAACATACTTATACTTTAACATTAAAACCAAGTTATTACAAAACAGTTATAACTAAACAAAATATTATACATTAGTTTGCAAACAAAACATTTTTCATTTACATGGGCCGCCCACCGGTCAAAATAGCACTAGCTTCAGCAATGGACGTACTTCACCACTTCGAGCATCTTACCCTACATTACAAAGCTTATCTAATGAGCTTAACGCTCAAGTAAGTTAATCCATAACAATAAAACATTCATGTGACCTTTATGCATATGCTGCTTTATAAAAACAATGCAGTTTATTTCATTTTCGTGGTGTGGATCCGCCCCCCATATGACGACCATCCACAAAACTTGAATTCAGAGTTTACATCACGTATATCATCATTTCATTTCATTTCTTTCACTTAACAGTCCAGTTAATGTGGGTAATACCGTCTAGGGGAGAGTAGGCACCATTTGGTCCAACCTCTCGGGACAGCCAAACTCAACCCAGCCCCACATGTAACTATTTACGTACGTTTTGTTCATTTCATTTCTTTCATTATTTGATCATTGAAGGCACCACGGGAGAGAGTAGACATCATTTGGCCTCCCTCGAGTCAGTCTAACTCGAGTTCCACCTTCAACGACCCGTTGCATATTATCATGAAAATTATGCATGTAAATCATTTTCGTATTTTTCTTAAAACCATGATGCATGGACAATTAAAATGCATGAACACGTAAACATGAAATAAAATATACAATTCAAACATTGCAAGCATTCTAAACATGCATCTTTATTCTAACACCAAACATCAATCATTCATCATACAAGGCACACAAACATATCCTCAAATAAATTGAGGTCGGTGTATTGTGCAGTACACCCCAAACAATCTAGCATATTTCATAATCATAAAATCCTAATCTTTGTAATGTAGTCCCCTTAGGGCCAATCACATGCAACATTAACTTACCTTAGGTCCTTAGCTTTATTGAAAACTTGATCAATACGTTGCTGCACTTGAAAAACCTAAAACACAAGTAACATTATTCATTAACTTCAAACAACCATAACTTCTTCGATAATGATCCATTTCTGATGATTAAAGTGTCAAATTGTTCCTTAAACAGTCCACTATAACTTCTTAGGAGACATCCAATTCAGAAAACTAAAGCATATTGACTTACATTGACAAAACAGAGGGCATTCACTGTTTGAACAGTGATTTAGGTCGACATAAACTTTCTGGGGTCGACCCATGTCGACAAACAGAGACGTCGCGCTTCTGGAATTGAGTTTCGGTCGACCCAAACTACAAGGGGTCGACCCAAACTCCCCCCCAGTTTTCGTACACCAACTTGCGACGTCCATAACTTTTCCTACATAGCTTCGAATCAACTGATTCCAACGGCTATAAATTCCTCTAAGTGTCTACTTTAACTCTTATGAAGGATATAAACTCTAAATCATAACACATATCGACTGAACCTGACTCTAACTTTGTTCATACTTAAACGATTTCAAGACAATTAACATGAAATCATTCATATCTCTCCATCAATTCAAACGATACTCTTATTTTTTATCATCAATAAACCTGAACTTAAAGATAGAAGAGTACCTTGGACTTCAATCTCCTCGGAACTTCTGAGTCTTCTCCTCTCCTCTGAAATAAATTTCTTTCTCCCTCTTCTTTCCTCTCATAGAACTTCCTTTCTTTCTCAATCTCCCTCTCCCCTCGTCAAGACGTGTCACTTAAAGTAAAATAGGGAGAAGGAACCATGCTGGTAGGGGAAAGGCCGACCATGCCTTCTTATCCCTTTAGTTAAACCAAAAACAATGTTTCTTCACGCCCACAGTCAGATTTATCCACGTTTTTGGTTGACTTTTCAACAGCATGGATGAATGTGTCGACCCTTTCTACATCCTGGGGTCGACCCAAACTCACATTTGTGTCGACCCCTCTAATTTCTTGGGGTCGACCGAAACTTACGTTTGTGTCGACCCCACCAAATTCCTTGGGTCGACCCAAACACACAATTGTGTCGACCGGACTTTGTTCATAGGTCGACCGGCAGTTAAAATTTTCATAACTTTTGTTATACAACTTAGATTTCTATGATTCAAACACCATTATTTTTCTTATTAAATTTATTTTAATTTTGTAGAAGGCATAAACTTTAAATTATGAGTTTAACATAATCAAAAATATGAAACACCAAACATCGCTCAAAATCCATAATTCCATAGTCCGGTTTTGCTTTACCAACTTCAAATAAACATAACTTTCTCTTTGAAAGTTCAATAGAAATGATTTACCTATCGATCTTCTTATCTCGACGTCTATTACATTTTTATAGAAGAACACTTTGTCATTTATGCTCTTCTAAGGCATGTCATGAATACAACAGAGAAACTACTCTGTTACCATGTTATTTTACATTAAAAAAAAGTGAGGTGTTACAACCGTGGTTGACCGAGAGGTGGCACCGGTTGTAATAATCTTCGAGCCATGAAAGATTGGCTCATGCCAATTCGGATCTGGGGCTTCTAAAAGGCTCTCGGTGGTCTGAAAGATGTGTCACGTGGTCTGGTTTCTCGGTGGACCGTCAATGGTTTGCAAGTGACCGTGGGGATATCCAAATGGGAGATATGGTGGTTGCAGCTAACCGGATTTTGTGGGATCCACGAGGATATTTTGCAAGGTTGTTGCTAGAAGATCCTCTGATGATTCTGGAGGTTAGAGCATGGATCTTTTGGATTAAAATCCCTTGTGGTTCGCCGGTGGCTCGGTGATCGGTTTGTGTTCGTAGTTTGATCTTATCTCCATGTCATCACGGGATTTATCCGTGCCAATTTTGAAATATCATTTTCCAACGATTCTCCTATGAATATGGAAACTTTAGCACGAATTATATGGATGAAAATACCCTTTGTTTTGCCGATAGTCCGATGGTCGGTTTTTGTGTGCGTCTGGTGGATACTCTTCGGGCATCTTGACATTTGTCCGTGTCAAACTCGAACCTTATCTTTTCCTTGACCAAATAACCAGATTAGTTAAAGATTTAAGTAAAGTGGCCGATGTAATTTAGTCAAGGTCTTCTAGTGGGCCGAGGCTTGACCGTGGGCCGGTCAATGTTCGGCCGAGGTGGTCCTTCGTGGGCCTTCGCCTATGGGTCTTCGTTCCTCTTCTTTGGGCTGCCTTCTCTTCCTTTTCTAAGGATAATTGCTGGCTAAAATAAAGAAAACTAAATGTGACCGAAACTAAGGCCCATGGGCGAGCACTCGATCCATGTAACTTGGACCGTGCGTTCTCTCATGTCGGTCACTTATTCTCTTGGGCCGAAGCCCTAGTAGACTTCGGCAAGGCCGACGATGAATGTTTCGTGGGTCGCCAGATCGTGGTCATGAGGTTCAGCGCCGGGCGTGTCATGGTCGAGAGCCCCGGGCTTGTCTCGGCCGGGAGCCTCAGATGCGTCATGGGCTGGGCTGTTGGGTATGTCGTGGCCCGGAGGCTGGGCGCTGGACTTGTCATGGACCGGAGGCTGTGCGCTGGCCGTGTCATGACCCGGAGCCTGGGCGCTGGGCGTGTCATGACCTGGAGGCTGGACGCTGGGCGTCGGGTCGTGGTCGTTGGGCTGGGCGCCGCCGGGCGTGTCATGGTCCGGAGCCCCTGGGCGCGTCGTGGTGGGACATTGGCACGCTGGGCGCGTCATGGCCAGACAGTGGCTCACTGGGCCCATCGTGGCCGGACAGTGGCGCGCTGTCGTGGCCGGACAGTGGCGCGCTCGTGACACGACATGCTCGGCCGCCCACCAAGCAAAATTCTTGACTTTTCCCGATTTGACTCGGACATTGTTTCCAAAGGTAAGCTTCTTGAAAAATGAGCACAAAAATTATTGAAATTGAGTGTGCTCATCGGGGCTAGTTCCATGATGTGCTCCCGTTGCACATCAGGCGCTCAAACTTCCCATAAAAAATACATGAGTTATGGGATGTCGAAAAATGTGAAATTGTGAAAGAAAGATAATTTGGAGGGAAAGCTTTTTTTGAGTTTTTCGTTTTTGCTTCTCTATTTGACCACTTAAAGACGGTGACAAGGGAGGACATGCATTGGGTGAAACCAAATTTTCACTTATGGCAAACCTGACAAAGGAGGAGAAATGGCAGATGAAGAAGATATGTGAAGTGGATTCTTGTCGGGTAGCATAGAAGGAGCATGAGTTTTCAATCCCTATGGAGTTCAGTCTATCCTCGGTATTAAGTCTATTAATTGCAGCCAACTAAAGAATGAAGTAGTGTTTGGGAATGGAACTAGTTGTCCAGATGACCTTGTACCAAGGCTTTATGGAAGCTGAAGGTCTGTATAAGTCAGAAATCTCTAAGAGACCTTTGTTGTTATAGCTTGACTTCCAAGCCTCGATTTCATGCATCACTCTCCATAACCATAAGTTCTAATATCTAACACCAAAGGCCAAAGTCCAAAGCCCAAAGCCTTTTCCCTAAGCCCAAAGCCCACAGTTTTATTTTCTAAGCCCTGAGCCTTCAGTCATATGCCCTTAGCTGAAAGCTCTAAGCCTAATGCCTAAAGCTCAAAGCCAAAGCCCTAATTCCTAGGCCCTTAGCACAAAGCCAAAAGCATTATGCCCTAAGCCCTAAGACCTAAGAAGAAAGGCCAAAGCTAAAAGCCCGATGCCTTAAGCCTTAAGCCTCAAGCCCCAAGCCCCAAGTCCTAAGCCCTAAGCCTAATGTCCTAAGCCTAATGCTCGAAGCCCAAACTACTAAATCATAAGCCCTAAGCTAAAGTCTTATGCCCTAAGCCTAAAACCCTAAGCAAAAAGACCTAAATCCTATGTCCTATGCCATAAGCCCTAATTTTAGAGCCCTAATCAATAAGCCATAACCCTAAGCGCTAACCCCTAAGTGCTAAGATCAATAGCCTAAGCCTTATTCCTTAACCCAAACTTTAAAGGCCTAAGCTCTAAGCTGTTATCCCTATGCCCTAGCACCAAGGGTATCCCAAAGCCCTATGCCCTGAGGACTAAGCCCTAAGTCTTAAGCCCAAAGACCTAAGCTCTAAGCTCAAAGAACAAAGCCATAAACCCAAAGTCGTAAGCCCTATGCCATGAGCCCTAACCCCTAAGCAACCCCTAAGCCAAAAGTCTAAACCCCAAAGCCTATGCCCTATGCTCTAAGCCCTAAGCCCCAAGAACTAAGGGCAAAGCTAAAAGGCCTAAGCCCAAAGCACTTTGCTTTAAGGGCAAAGCTCAGTTCCAAAAGCCTTATACCAGAGCCCTAGGTGATAAGCCCAAAACCCTAAGCCTAATGCTCTAAGCATAAAGCCCTAAGTCTTAAGCATAAAGCCTGAAGCCTTATGACATGCCACATAATGGCTTGCAAAGAGCCATGCCTCAAGGAGCCATCATCAGAGCCCAAGCTAAGGAGTTTTCTTACCAATTTGGTCTTTTTGTAGGAAATGATGAGCACGAAATAACAATGGACGAACCTACCCTGAAGAACTTGGAGCAACCCAAACATCTCCTCATATGGGAAGCTAGTTTGGAACCTTTGAAATGGAGGCCGAGATCGAGTCAGCTACAAGCTTGGAACATTGTGGAGGGAAGTACAAGGCCGAGGCAAAGGAGTTCAAACCAGGTATAAGCCGGGTATAGGTCGGAGCTCATGGAGCAAGGCAAAACCCGAGTTGAAAGTGTAGAGAGAGAATCAGATCTCTCTCCTAGTTTTATTTTACTCTCTCTATAGTTTTATTTTATGCTCTTTTACTTTTTTCACAAACAATTATCTAGGGTTTTAAGGGTTTGACATGGGTTTGAAGTGGGTTTCTATGGGTTTTTACTTTTGCAAGGGTTTATAATTTTGAGGGTTTGTCTCAAAAGTAACTGGTTGGGGGACCAAAATTGGGGACCACTAATCCTTGTCCACCCCCAAATCTGGTAAGTGTTGGGTGGTCCTTTCCACCCTTCTTTTTGTGCATGCACCAAATCGGGTATGGCCTTTGGTTGCGATCCGATTGAGTTTTCCCTCTCTAGTTTGAGAGAGGTTTAAACCCTCTTGTCACCAAGGTTTGTACTCAGTTTTTAGTCAGTACAAAGAGTGCTTTGCATCTTTTTCCTTGGCCAGTTTTCCACCACCAAGACTTGGCTCTCCGGTGAGTAACATCCGGCGACATCCGAGAGTGTTCTTCAAGGTTTTTGCTCCCTTTCCAAGCTAGGGTGAGCTAGGCCATGCTACTCAACTTCAAACACTCCCTCGCTGTCTTAGGGTAAATGTGTAATCCATATTAGCTCTTCTTCATCTCCGGATACCTCCCATTTTCTGGTCAACTCCATTTTTCTTTTCCGATCATCCCTTTTTAGTACCCGATACTTCCGTCTGCATATCTCCCGATTCCCTTAAGTTTTTACTCTCATTTTGGAAAGTTAAGCTCCCTCTCATTTCCTAACAACCCCTCAAAATCCCAGTGGCAAACTCTATATGAAACTCGAGAACAACATTCCCCAATAACACCCATTTTTGGGCCCTTTTCTTTGCTTATTTCTCACCTGATAGCCATTTTGTTCCCCGTTCCATACTTGACATATCACCTTAAGCCCAAGGTTCTAAGCCCTAAGCCTTAAGCCCTAAGCCCTAAGCTCTAAGCACAAAGAACTAAGCCTAAAGCTTAAAGTTCAAAGCCCTATGCCTGAAGCCTTAAGCCTTGAGCCTTAAGCCATATGCCCTAAGCACTAAGCCACAAGTCCTAAGCCCAAAGCCCAAAGCCCTAACCACTAACCCCTATGCTCTATGCCTTAAGACCTATGCCTTATGCTCTAAGCCTTAAGCCCTAAGCCTAAATCCAAAAGCCTAAAGCACTAAGCCATAAGCCCTATGTGACATGCCACAGGATGCCTAGCAAACAACCATACCTCAAAGAGTCCTCACCCGAGCCCGAGCTAAGGAGTTTTCTAACCAATTTGCTCTTTTTTTAGGAAATGATGAGCCCGAGATAACTATGGAGGAATCTACCCCGAAAGACTTGGAGCAACACAAACATCTCCTTGTATGGGAAGCCTTGGAAATGGAGGTCAAGATTGAGTCATCTTCGAAATTGGAACACCATGGAGGGGAAGTGCAAAGCCAAAGCAAGGAAGGAGGAGAAACCAAGTACAAGCCGGGTCTAGGTTGGGTTTAGGTCGGGCCCCATGGACCATGGCACAAACCCAATTAGAATCCTTCCTTTTTAGTTTTATTTTATGCCTTTTTAATTTTTCAAAAACAATCATTTAGGGTTTTATGGTTTCGGCATGGGTTTGGTGTGGGTTTCTATGGGTTTGGAGTGAGTTTTATCTTTTGCATGGGGTTTTTTCTTAATGGTAGCCGGTGGAAGGGAGAACCAATTTCAGGGACCACTCTTCCATGGTCTCCCCCAAATTGGGTAAATGTTGGGTGGTCCTTTCCACCTTTCTTTTTGTGTAAGCACCATATAGGGTAAAGCTCTTTGTTGCCATCCGATTTGGTTGCTCCTGTCTAATGTGAGAGAGATTAAAGCCCTCTCATCATCGAGCATTGTACTAAGTTGAATTTTTAATTACCAAAGTTCTTTGCATTTTCTCCTTGGCTGTGTTTTCCGGCACCCAAGACTTGGCTCTCCGGTGAGTAATACAAGCGACATCCGAGAGGTTCTTCAAGGTTTTTTCTCTCTGGTAAGCTTGGCCATGGTACATGACTTCAGCCATTCCCCCGTGGTCTTAGGACAAGCGTGTAATCCATATTATCTCTTCTCCATCTCCGGTTACCTCCAATTTTCCGGTCAACTCCATTTTTCTTTTCCAATCATCCCATTTTAGCACCCAATTCCCCCAAGCTTTTACCCTCATTTTTGGAAGTTAAGCTCCCCACTCATTCCCTGACAACCCCTCAAAATCCCAGTGGAAAACTCTATATGAAACTTGAGAACCACATTCCCAAATAACACCCATTTTTGGCCCTTTCATTTGCTTCTTACCCACCCAATATCCGTTTTGTTCAATATTCCACTCTTCCAGTATTCTCTTGTTTTGGCTAACTTGTTGAGTTAAAGCATGAAGACTCAAAGTGGAGCCAACCATAACCCTAACTGAGACCATATTCAACCACAAAACTCACCTCCGGTGACCGCTAACCCAAGAAGTTTGAGATGGTGTTCCAGAGGTTGGAGGAAGCCTTTCCTCGAACCCCCGCTCCAAGGAGAAGACCCTGGAATGGCATGAGGAGGCCTCGACATCAAGCAACCGAGGACTTCGATGAAGAGTTCGGCTACAGTGACCAACCAAACCGTGAAGATGAGATGAGGAATATGAAGGTAAACATTCCACCCTTTAATGGATCCTGCAATGGTGTTGCGTTCCTTGATTGGGTTGAAAAAGTAGATAAAGTGCTTGAATGTTATAACTATTCAAAACGGTTAAAATTATTATTGGTTTCTTTGGAGTTAACCGGTTATGCTAGTTTATGGTGGGATAGTTTGAAGGTGGTGAGGATGATATTCCTACTTGGAGGGCCATGAAATTCTTCATGAGAAAGTGGTTTGTGCTGAGCCACAACAAACAAGAACTCTTTCTCCAACTACAAACATTGAAGCAAGGAAACCTCTCCGTGAAGAAGTATTTGACCAAATTTGAAACCCTTAGGATTCGGTGTGACCTAGATTAACCCGAGGAACAAATCATTGCAAGGTTCTTATGGGGTTTAAACAAGGAGATTGGAGACATAGTAGAACTACAACCGATTGACAACATGGATGCGGTCATCAAACTTGCCATGAAAGTGTAGAGGCAAGTGAAAAGGAAGGGAAAAGGCATGGTTAACCAATTTGCTCCCAAAACCGCCCCTCCTTACAAGCCCTTTCCTAAAGTCGAGGAAAAGACCCTTATGTGAAGCCTTGGTCCCAAAAGAAAGAAGGTAAAGGGAAACTAATGATGAAAGCAATCGACCCCAAGCAAGGGAGATCAAATGCTTCAAGTGTCTTTGCTTAGGCCATATTTCCTCTCAATGCCTGAATCGACGGTTCATGATTCTTAGGGAGGACACCAATGAGGTGGTGAGCGAGGATAAAGTGCTGGAAAAAGTAGTGAGAAGCAAGAACCTGAGGAGGAGATTTTCCATGCTCAAGAGGGACCCCTCTTGATGGTGATACGACGAGTTCTATCCTCTTAAGTACAAAGTGAGGATTTTCAAAGGGATAACATATTCCATAGTAGGTGCCTTATTCACGAAAACGTATGCTCTCTTATCATAGATGGTGGGAGTTGTACCAATGTGGCATCTTGGGATCTTGTGGAAAATTTGGGGCTCGAGACTATGTTGCACCCAAACCTTACAAGTTGAGATGGTTGAACGACAAAGAATACATCAAGGTTACCAAACAAGTTAACTTGGAGTTTTCAAATGGTGGATACAAGGATAAAGTGCTTTGTGATGTGGTGCCGTGAGTGCAAGCCACATTTTGTTCGGAAGGACGTGGCAATATGATTGGTGGGTCTTTCATGACGGTTTCTCCAACCATTATTCCTTCAAGTTCGAAGGGAGAGCAATCAAGCTAGCTCCTCTTGGCCCAGATCAAGTTGCTAAGGATGAGACCGCAAGGAAAAAAGGTCTGACTAAATCCAAGTTTTTCATGGAGTTGTTGAACTCTATTTTGGAATGGGGGCCAACTGTGATTTTAATGTTTCGGGAGAGGATTAAGAAAATTGAAGAGGTTCCTAAGGAGGTCTGAGTACTACTAGAGGAGTTCCGAGATGCTTTCCCCAAGGAGTTGCCACAAGGGTAAGAGAAAAGCTAACTAGAAATTTTGGCAGAGTTTGGACGTGCTTTTCTCTCTCGAAAATCGGCTTTTTCTTTTGGCTTCTCATCTCTAATTTATAGATTTCCGTCTGTCAGACTTCGGAGCTGTCGACATATCTTCGAGGGCTATCGACATAGAGATAGCCGTTAAGACTCATAAGAAAGTAGCCGTTGAAGAATCTTCCTGTCGTTGGTCTTGACCGGTCGACATGTCATTGTAGCTGTCGAAATAATTTCAGTATCTTTGTAGTTCTTCAGTCGACATCTACTCTTGGCGGTCGACATAAAAAACTCTCTGGAATTTAGCCGGTTGACATAAGTTCTTCAACTGTCGACATAACTTCGGTATCTCGAAGTTCTTTGGTCGACATCTACTCTTGGTGGTCGACATGGAGAACTCT
>QAOC01007058.1:10346-38045 GCA_003255005.1 Begonia fuchsioides
GGGGGGGGGGGGGGTGCTAAGTCACAAAGGAGATGAGACGATGACCAAGAGCTAATGACTTGGAGATTGATAAAACTATTGATGAGAAAGAGGCTTCTACCTATCCATTACCGGCAAGAACTTAAGTTGCAATCACAAAGCCTTAAGCAAAGAGCTTCCACGGTTGATGAATAGCTCAGTGAGTTTCAAACATTGAAGATGAGGTGTGAATTGGAAGAACCCAAAGAGTTGGTGCTTGCACGGTTTGTAAAAGGGCTTAAGAAGGAAATTAGAGATATTTTGGACTTACAAGCTTTTAAATCCAAGGAAAGTTCAGTCAAATTAGCCTTGAAAGTGTATATGTAGATAAAAAGAAAGGGAAAGAAAGTCAGTACTCAATTCACTCCTATGCCAAACACATTGTTTAAACCTGCACCAAAGATTGAAGAAAACAGAGAGTTTGTGAGGAATGGGGCATCAAAGGTAGTGAAGGCAAAGAAAGATAGCCAAGACAATGCATGACAAAGAGCTTGGGAGATTAAGTTTTTCAAATGCCTTGGCCTTGGGCATATAGCTTCATAATGCCAAAATTAAAGAGTTATGTTGATTCGTGAAGACACTCAAGAGGTTGTTAGGGAAGATTAAGAAGTGAAGATTTCGATTTAGGAAGAGGAACTAATTGAGAAACTTTGTCGAGCACAAGAGGGACTCGTCTTAGTAATACGAACAATTTTGACCACTCAAGTTACAAGTGAGTACATGTAGCGAGAGAATATTTTTCATAGTCGTTGTTTGATGATGGGAAAAACATGCTTTGTCATTATTGATTGGGGGAGTTGCACCAATGTTGTTTCAAAAGAAATGGTGGAGAAGTTGAGGTTGGAAATCAGTACAAACCCTTGACCATATTTTCTTAAGTGGTTGAATAATAAGGAAGACGTTAATGTGACTAAACAGCTGTTATTGAATTTGCTATTTGTGTATATAAGGACCGGGTACTTTGTGATGTAGTGCCTATGAGTGCCGGTCATTTGCTTCTAGGGAGGCCGTGGCAATTGAATTAGAAAGTTGTTCATGATGGCTACACAAGTTCTTATTCATTCAAACATGAAAGAAGAATGATCAAGTTCGCACCCTTAAGCCTACAGCAGGTGGCATTAGATGAGAGTTCACGATGGGAGAGGGCAGCCCCTACAAATTTGTTTATCTCAAAGAAAGAATTGAAGAAATTTGCTTTGAGTGATGAACCACTAATCCTACTCATGCTTAAGGAGAGGATGAAAGAACTTACCACTTGTCCATTGGAGATCCTAGAATTATTGGAAAGGTTTGAAGATTTATTTCCAGAGAGTACTAGTTGAATTACTTCCTCTTAGAGAGATTGAGCACCAAGTTGATTTTCAGCCAAGGGCTAGCTTGCCAAATAGGCCAGCTTATAGGATAAGTCCCAATGATAATGAAGAGCTTAACAATCAAGTCAAAGAACTGTTAAAGAATAGTCACGTTTGAGAATTCCTTATCGTATGTGCTGTGCCTTTTTTCTTGGTGCCCAAGAAGGATGACACAATGAAAACATGCATAGATAATCGAGCAACTAATCAGATAAAATCAAGTAATGCTACCTGATTCCAAGATTGGAAGACATGCTAGATTAGCTTTAGAATCTTTTCCAAGGTTGATTAGAAGAGTAGCTACCATCAAATTTAGGTGAGGGATGTGGATGAATGGAAAACCGCCTTCAAGACCAAATATGGGCTTCCTGAGTGGTTAGTCATTCCCTTTGGATTATCAAATGCCCAAAGCATATTTATGAGATTGATGCACTATGTTTTGAGAGAAGTAAAGCTATCTTGATACATAGTAGAGACTATCGTCCCATGTGGAACACCTTCAGCTCTTATCTGAAATACTAAGGGAAGTAAAGCTATATGAAAACTTAAAGAAGTGTACATTCGGTCAAGATAGAGTTTTCTTTCTTGGATTCATTACCTTGGATTCAGGCCAATGAATCTAAGGTAGAAGCCATTCGTGTATGGCTTGTGCCAAAGAAAATTTAGGAGGTAAGGAGCTTCCATGGCCTAACCTCATTCTATGAGCTGTTTAGTAAGGATTTTAGTGCTATTCTGGCTCCTTTTACAAATTACACTAAAAAAAGGTAAGGAATTTCTTGGGAAACAAGCTTGTCCAAGAAGATTTAAGATGATTAAAGAGAATTTGTGCAAGGCATCAATTTTAATGCTTCCAGGCTTTAACGAAGTTTTTGAAATTGAATGTGATCCATTAGGACTAGGTATTGGATCTTTCCTCATGCAAAAGAATAAACCATTCGTCTATTTTAGTGAAAAAACCAAGGGGGCAGTTTTGAACTATTAGACTTCATATTAAGAATTTTATGTTTTGATAAGAGCTTCAGAGGTATAGTAGCATTATTTGCTCATGAAAGAATTCATAATCCATACTGTTCACTTGCCTCTCAAATACATTAAGAGTCAACACAAAATCAATCAAAGAAATGCTAAATGGGTAGAATTCTTGGAGGGATTTTCTTATATAATCAAGTACAAGAAGGGAGAGACGAATTTAGTAGCCGATGCACTCTCGAGAAGGCATGTGTTACTTACCAAATTCACCACTAAATTTTTAGGTTTTGATTGGATAAAAAGAGTTTATGAAGGAGACGTGAATTATGGTCAAATTTATCAAAATTGTAAGCAAGGGGTTGTGAATAGTTATTACATGACTGAAGGGTTTCTTTTAAAAAAAGCTAGGCTTTGCATACCTCGAATTAGCATAAGGGAGTCGTTGATTAGAGAAGCACGTAGTGGTGAAATTGCGAGTCACTTGGGGGAGAGGAAGCCTTTGAAGCTTTGAAAGAACATTTTTATTGGTCAAATCTCCTTAAAGATGTGCACCAAGTGTTAGAGAGATGCATTGAGTGCAAGAAAGCTAAAAGCAAAGTTCTGCCTCAATGGCTTTACTTACCTTTTCCTATCCCTAATATGCCTTCGGAAGAAGTGAGCATGGATTTTGCGCTTAGTTTACCCCATACCGTTAGGTCAAAGGATTCAACTATGGTTGTTGTGGATAGATTCTCAAAATATGACTCACTTTATAGTATCTGATTAAATCGATGATACAAACTGTGTTTCTGAATTATTCTTCAAAGAAGTGGTACTCTTGCATGGTATTGACAAGAAAAATTTTTCAGATAGGGAAACCAAATTTCTTAGCACCTTTTGGAAGACGTCTTGGAAGAAGCTGGGAATCAAATTATTGTTTAGTACCTCATTTGATCCAGAAACCGATGGCCAAACCAAGGTGGTTAATTGAACCTTGGGAATTCTCTTAAGCAAGATTGTTAGCAAGAAGCTTATAGATAAGGATGTTCAACTTCCATTTGAAGAATTTACTTATAATTGGAGTTTGCACAATACCACCCAAAAGACTCTGTTTGAGGGTATATATTGATGTGGATCAAGAGGTGATACAATTCCAATTGCAAGGAATTAGAGGCCCAATGACAAGGTCAAAAATTAAGAAAATGCATGAAGCGCTATGTGGTTTAGTGGAGGAAATCCAAATGAAAGAATCTATTCAACATCAAAAGAAAACACTTATTATGTTAAGTGTTGAACATGACATTGATATCATGCAAGGTGGTCAAGAATACAAGCCCAAGAGCAGAAGCCAATGCCAATTACAAGATATTAAAAGGGCAAAGGAAATAATTTTTACTTGACCAGAAAGTAAATCTTTTTGCAGATTCAAGAATCTTGGCAGATTTGAAAATATACCCAAAGATATTTTAGTTTTCTAATATCTTTCTATTTCCTAATTTACTTAGAAATTATGTAGTTTATTTAAAGGTATCCAAGTTATTGTGAAAGACACAAGTTTTATGATTAATTCCCCTTGAGTATTTGAAGAGAATCTTCTCTTCGGTTTTTTGCAAAGAACTCGATCTTCATCAAGCTAATTCTTGATAGATCAACTTTGATAGCTTTGGTTCTTACCGATAAGTTTTGTTTGGGTTAAGCTGCTTTTTTGAGAACTTAGGTTCCATCAACAATGTTTGATTGCAGTCAACTTCCTCGTACTTGATTCAAAGGCGATCGAGGTATCTTTTTTGGCATTGTTGAAGGGTCTCATTATTTGGTATTAGAGATTTAGCTCCTTTACTTAAGTTTCTATCTTTATTTAAGCTTTCTTATTCTTCCTAATTTCCTTATTTTCTATCTTTCTATCTTTTTATTAAAAAAAGTAAAAAAAACGTGAAAAAGAATATTGTACAAAAAAATGGAAAGGCAAAAAAAAAAAGTGAAAAAAGGAACGATTTTTGTTTATTGTCTTTGTTGCTACTCTTAATAAAAAAAACTTATTACTTCACATAGTACTAACTATCTTTTGTTATCAATATTCGTTTCAAAGTTGCTTCTTTTAATTTTAGTGACTTCAAAGTTATTCATTGCCTTTACTGCTCTTACATTATTAGAACAATACTTCATTATTATCATTCGTCATTATACATACATTTTCCTTGGATCGCATGCACGAGAAAATATTAAAGAAATAGAGCAACATGTTGAGTCCGAGAATGAGAGCAACTATTACAAAAAGGAGCGGTATCTGAGAAAAAACCGAGAAGATGGCAACCTAAGCAGCATCAAGATGACGATTCCTTATTTTTAAAGTAAAAGTAATCCCGAATCATATTTGGAATGGGTAGGAAAGGTTGATGATATTTATGAATGTCACAATTATACCGAGGAAAAGAAAATCAAGTTGGCCTTAAGAGAATTCACGGACTATACAAGTACATGGTGGGATCAACTAGTGAGAATTCGGAGAAGGCATGATGGATGACCCGTTTCCATGTGGGAAGAAATGAAATCATTTATGCATAAGAGATATGTTCCTAGTAATTATCATCGAGATCTTTGTAGGAAATTGCAAGAACTAAATCATGGTTCAAAAAGTGTGAAAGATTAATATAAAGAGATGGTATCAACCATGATGAAAGCCAACATAGAGGAAGACAAGGAAGCAACAATGACACATTTTAATGGAGGATTGGATAGATAAATTTAAAATATAGTGAACATAAAGCACTATGTGGACATAGAGGAATTAATACACAAGTCTATTAAGGTTGAACAACAATTAAAATTAAAGGGAAATTCAAATAGTGGTTCTTTCTCAAACTCAAATTAGAAATCAAATTGGAGGCACGAGAAACAAACTATAAAGCCTAAGGAATATTTCAAGGAAAATATAACAACTACCTCAAATAATGCTTCTATAAAAAGTACAGCTGAAACTACTCCAACAACTGGAGCTTGAGAAATTAAATGCTTTCGTTGTCAAGGATTCAGCCACTATGCTCCAAATTGTCCGAATAAAAGAAAAATGGTAATACGTGACAATGGGATGTTAAAAGTGAGAACTCAAGTGATGGAAAGATACCCCTACTAGAAGATTGTAGCGATGTGGAGGTAGAGACACACGTGAGAGGTGAACTCTTAGTCACTAGACGTGTGCTCAACGTTCAAGCCAAGGACGATGGAGATTAAGTACAAAGAGAACATATATTTCATACTAGATGCCACATGAATAATAAGGTATGTAGTTTGATAATTGACAGTGGGAGTTGCAAAAATGTTGCTAGTACTTTGTTAGTAGATAAGTTGGGATTGGAAAACGAAAAGCATCCAAATCCGTACAAGCCACAGTTGTTGAGCGATTGCGGTAAAGTCAAAGTTACTAAACGACTTAAAATTGCTCTGTTCATTGGAAAATATCATGATGTTGTTCTTTGTGATTTTGTTCCTGTGCAAGCAACACATAATTTATTAGGTAGACCATGGCAGTTTGATCAAAAAGTCAATCAAAATGGGTTAACAATGAGTATAGCTTCATTCAAAATGATAAGACAATAATTCTCAAGCCACTTAAACCATGGAAAGCTAGTGAAGATAAAGAGAAATAAAAGATATTTGAAAATGAGAGAAAAGCCAATATGTGAGCAAAAGAGTGAAAAAAAGAGCGAAGAGAGAAAAGTAGAGCGTGAGAGAAAACAAGAAGAGAGTGGAAAAAAGGCTAAAAAGAGAAAACAAGAGGAGAGTGGGAAGATGAGTAGAATAGCAAGAAAAAGTGAGTTGAAAAGTGTTATGTTAGCAAGGCAACAAGTACTTGTACTCTTGTACAAGGATACTTATCTTTCAACTAACGAGCTAACCCTTTTGTTTCCAAGTTTGTTTCTGCTCTTTTAAAAGATTTGAAGATGTGTTTCCCGAAGAAGTTCCAAGTGAGTTACCTCCTTTAAGAGGAATCAAACACCAAATTGCTTTTATGCCTCTAGTTTAATACCCAACAGACCGGCCTACCAAGCTATTCTTGAAGAAACAAAAGAAATCCAAAAACAAATAGATGAGCTAGTATAGAAGGGTTTCGTGAGAGAGAGTCTTAGTCCATGCTTAGTTCTTGTGATTTTAGTTCCAAAAAAGATGGGAATTGACAAATGTGTGTGGATTGTTGAGCTATCAATAAGATCACGATAAAGTATCGACATCCTATTCCAAGGTTAGATGACATGCTTGATGAATTACATGGTTCATGTTTATTTTTAAAAATAGATTTAAAGAATGGATACTACCAAATACGGATGAAAGAAGGGGATAAATGGAAAACTATTTTAAAACTAAGTATCGTCGCTATGAATGGTTAGTGATACTGTTTGGATTATCTAATGTACCAAGTAATTTTATGAGATTAATGAATCATCTACGAAGAGCTTTTATTGGAAAATTTGTTGTTTTATACTTCGATGATATATTAATATATAGTCAAGACTTTGATGCACATGTTGAACATTTGAATTTTGTTTTTATTGCTTTAAGAGAAAATCAGTTTTATGCTAACTTGAAGAAGTGCAGTTTTTGCATGGATTTAGTAGTTTTTCTTTGTTTTGTTGCATGATCAAAAGGAATTTCAATGCATCAAGAGAAGGTCAAGGCAATTCAAGAGTGACTGAGACCAAAGAATGCAAGTGAGGTTAGGAGTTTCCATGGATTGTTAAGCTTTTATAGGTTTGTTCAAGATTTTAGTACTATTGTAGCACCGTTGAATGATCTTGTTAAAAAACATGCTGAATTTAAATGGACTAAAATACATGAACAGACTTTCAACCTTGTAAAAGATAAACTTAGTAGTGCACTGTTACTTGTGTTACCTAATTTTGATGAAGTATTTGAAATTGAATGTGATGCGTTGGGAAAAGGTTCTAGAGGTGTTATGATGCAGGATTCCAAGCCAATTGCTTACTTTAGTGAAAAAATTAATGGGGCTACTTTAAATTATCTCACATATGACAAGGAGAATATAGAAAAAAAAAATGAGCAATCTGCGCATCAAGCAAACAAAAGCCAAACAAAAGTCTTATTCGAGCTAGGAGATTGAGTTTGCATTCACCTAAGAAAAGAAAGATTTGCAAGTAGAAGGAAAAATAAGTTGCAACCTCGAGGAGTGGTCCTTTTCAAGTGTTGGAGTGAAACAATGACAATGCCTACAAAATTTATTTGCAAAGTGAATATGGTAATATAAGTGCCACTTGAAATGTTAGTGACTTATCGTTGTATCATGCAGGAGATTTGAGGATGAATCTTCTCTAGGAAGGAGGGAACGATGCAGATCAAGTGATGATACATGACAAACTACAAAAACTTAGAGGCCCAATGACAAGGTCAAGAACTAAGAAAATGCATAAAAAGCTATGTCGTTTAGTGGAGGAGATCCAAATGAAAGAATCTATTCAACATCAAACAAAACACTTATTATGTTAAGTGTTGAAGAAGACATTGATATCATGCAAGGTGGTCAAGAATACAAGCCCAAGAGTCCAAGCCCACTACAAGATATTAAAAGGGCAAAAGGAAATAATTTTTACTTGACCAGCAAGTAAATCTTTTGGAAGATTTGAGAATCTTGGTAGATTTGAAAATCTTCACAAAGATTTTTTAGTTTTTTGATATCTTTCTATTTCCTAATTTACTTAGAAATTATGTTGCCCATTTAAAGGCATCCAAGTCATTGTGAAAGACACAACTTTTATGATTAATTCATATAGAGTGTTTGGAGAGAATAGATAAACTTTGATAGCTTTGGTTCTTACTGAAAAGTTTGGTCTAGGTCAAACTCCTTGTTTGAGAACTTAGGTTCTGTCGACAAGGTTTGATTGGGGTCAAGTTCCTCGTACTTGATTCAAAGGCGATCTAGGTATCTTTTTTCAATTGTAAAAGGGTCTCAGGTTCGATATACCCAAGGTTCTCATCATAACTACTTGGAGAACCATGAAGATGCACATGAAGAGAAGATTTGTCCCTAGCCACTATAGACAAGAGTTGTTTTACCAACTCCAAAATTTGAAACAAGAGCACCTCTCGGTCGAAGACTAATTGATGGAGTTTGAGACCTTGCGGATCCGATGTGATCTTGAGGAGTCGGAAGAACAGATTCTAGCATGATTCCTATGGGGATTGCACAAAGATATTGGAGATGTGGTAGAATTACAAATAGTGGACTCATTGGATGCCGCCATACAATTAGCCTTACGGGTGGAAAGGAAACACAAGAAGAAGGGCAAGAAAATTGTGGTGAAACCAACCGCGGCCTACAACACACCTTACAAGCTACCTCCAAGACAAGAGAACAAGACCTTCCAACCAAAACCGTGGGCTCAAAAGAAAGATGTTCCCCCTAAACCATTTGAAGATACTAACAAGCCACGGTCAAGAGATATAAAGTGTTTCAAGTGTCTTGGATTAGGGCATATTGATGCACAATGTCCTAATAAGAGAGTCATGGTGCTCCTTGAAAGTAGTGGTGAGGTTGTTAGTGAAGATGAACTAATGGAGGGCGAGAATGAACCAATGGCCGAACCTATTGAGGAGGTGTGCCGAGCGCAAGAAGGCCCCCTCCTCATGGTGATCCGAAGGACCCTCACAACAAATGGCCGACCCGAACCTAGCCAAAGAGAGAACATCTTCCATAGCCGATGTTTCATCAAGGATAAAGTGTGCTCCGTAATCATAGATGGAGGGAGTTGCACCAATGTAGTATCCACCAAGCTTGTTGAGAAGCTGAGACTTCTAACCGAGGAGCATCGACATCCTTATAGACTCAGATGGCTAAATGATGAAGGAGATCTTAAAGAGACCAAACGCACAAGAATTGAGTTCTCAATTGGGAGTTACAAGGATGTTGTAATTTGTGAAGTCCTACCAATGGATGCAAGCCACATTCTACTCGGGAGGCCGTGGCAATTTGATAGGTGTGCTTTGCACAATGGATTGTCAAATGAGTATTCATTTGCATGGGAGAACCGGCACATTAAACTAGCACCTCTAGCACCCGGGGATATAGCTAGAGATGAGAAAATGAAAAGGGAGAAATCCTCCAAAAAGGTTCTGTTCATTAACAAAAAGGAGCTCTCCCGGAAGTTACTTCAAGTTGCACCAATTGTGTTGATCCTATTCTGGGAAAGAGTGGAAGAAATAGGAGGCGCCCCAGAAGAAGTTTTGGCACTCATAGAAGAGTATGGAGACGTGTTTCCCGAAGAGCTGCCAATTGGTTTACCTCCAATCCGAGGTATTGAGCACCAGATTGATCTCCAACCGGGAGTGGTTCTTCCAAACCGGCCAACATATAGAATGAACCCCGAGGAGGCTAAAGAGCTTGATGATCAAGTACAAGAGCTCTTGGAGAAGGAGTACATCAGGGAGTCTCTTAGTCCTTGTGCGGTTCCTACACTCTTGGTGCCAAAGAAGGATGGCTCCTCTCGGATGTGCATTGACAGTCGGGCCATCAACCACATTACCATCAAGTATAGGTTTCCTATACTGCGGCTGGAAGATCTTTTGGATGAGCTTAGCGGGGCTGCTTTCTTCTCAAAGATCGACCTCAAAAGTGGCTATCACCAAATACGGATGCATGAAGGAGATGAATGGAAAACGGCTTTCAAAACCAAGTATGGCTTATATGAATGGTTACTTATGTCGTTTGGGCTATCTAATGCCCCTAGCACCTTTATGCGTTTGATGAATCATGTGCTGAAAGAATATTTGGGAAAATTTGTGATAGTTTACTTTGATGATATCTTGGTTTATAGTGGAGATTATTTGGCACACTTGGCACACCTTCGGTCACTATTTGATACACTTAGAAGAGCACAATTGTTTGGCAATTTAAAGAAGTGTTCTTTTGTCCAAGAAAAGGTGAATTTTCTCGGATTCGTACTTTTTAAGGATGGAATAGAAGTAGACCAAAGCAAGATAGAGGCAATTCAGGAATGGCCGATCCCTAAGTGTGTCTCAGACATTAGGAGCTTCCATGGTCTAGCTTCATTTTATAGGAAGTTTATAAAGGGGTTTAGCACCATTGTGGCCCCCCTCACGGATTGCACTAAGAAGGGGAAGGATTTTGAATGGACCCCGGATTGTCAACTTAGTTTTGATCGAATCAAGGATGCTCTTTGCAATGCTCCTCTTCTTATGCTCCCGGACTTCAACAAGGTGTTTGAAATAGATTGTGATGCCTCGGGGCTTGGCATAGGGGCCGTTCTAATGCAAGAAGGAAGACCCGTGGCTTATTTTAGTGAGAAGCTAAAGGGGGCAGCCTTGAATTATTCTACTTATGATAAGGAGATGTATGCTTTGATGAGGACAATTGAAGTTTGGCAGCATTATCTCCTTCCTAAGGAGTTCATTATACACACGGACCACCAAGCCTTGAAGCACATTAGAAGCCAAGGGAAACTCAGCAAGAGACATGCAAAATGGGTGGAGTTTCTTGAAAGGTTTCCATACATTATCAAGTACAAAAAGGGAGAAGTAAATGTGGTGGCCGACGCCCTCTCAAGGAGGATTGTATTGCTTACCGAGCTCACTTCCCGGATCTTGGGATTTGAGTGGATCAAGACTTCTTACCAAGAGGATCCCGACTTCAAGGAGTGGTATGAAAAGTGTTTGAATAAAGAAAGTTGTGCCTACCACCTAGCCGATGGCTATCTATTCAAAGGAGGACAACTTTGCATTCCAAAATGTAACCTTCGGGAATCATTAATCAAGGAAGCTCACGGTGGAGGCTTGGCAGGGCATTTTGGGGAAAAGAAGACCTTAGAGATAGTTAAGGATCACTTCTTTTGGCCCCACATGATCAAAGATGTGCACAAGTGGATAGAAAGATGCATTGTGTGCAAGAAAGCTAAAAGCCGAGTACTCCCACAAGGTTTATACATGCCATTACCGGTACCTTCTCAACCTTGGGTGGATGTGAGCATAGATTTTGTTTTGGGGCTGCCTCGGACCCCTAGAGGAAAAGAAGCAATTATGGTGGTAGTGGATCGTTTCTCCAGGATGGCAAATTTTGTTGCTTGCCACAAGACCGATGATGCTAATCAAGTGGCCAACTTGTTCTTCAAAGAAATTGTCCCGCTACATGGAGTTCCCTCCACTATTGTCTCAGACCGGGATACAAAATTTTTAAGTTCTTTTTGGAAGACTTTGTGGAGGAAGCTCGGGACTAAATTGATTATAGCACCTCCTTTCATCCCCAAACAGATGGCCAAACCGAAGTTGTAAACTGCACATTGGGAGCCTTGCTAATGAGCATTGTGGGGGAAAAGGCTCTCAGATTGGGATGCACAATTGCCTCATGTGGAGTTTGCATACAACCGAAGTGTGCACAGTGCAACTCAAGCCTCTTCATTTGAGGTTGTTTACGGCTTCAACCCCTCAACTCCCTTGGATTTGATCCCTTTGCCGAGCCATGAATTAGCCAACCCCGATGGAGTGCAAAAAGCTAAACAAGTCCAAGCCATGCATACTAAGGTGAGAAAGGCCATAGCCAAGAAGAATGAAACTTATGCTAAATTTGCCAACCGTGGCCGAAGAGATGTAGAATTCAAGGTTGGAGATCTTGTGTGGCTACACCTAAGGAAGGAGAGGTTTCCTAGCCAAAGAAAATCCAAGCTCCTTCCTAGGGCTGATGGTCCATTTGAAGTCACAGAGAAGATTAACAAGAATGCTTACAAGTTGAAGCTTCCCCGGGACTATGGAGTGTCGGCCTCTTTCAATGTCCAAGATCTTTCACCTTATTTGGGAGAATTGGAGGAAGATAAGGAGGAACAACCCCTGGATTTGAGGACAAATCCTCAATCACCCGGAGGGGATGATATGCCCAGGCGCAAACATCCGCCGGAGGGAATGACCACCCGTAGCCGAGCAAGGAGTTTTGCCAACATGTTTGTCAATTTTTCAGGTGTGACATTTCCTTCTTTGGACCTCTTAGATGCTCCCTCAACTCATGACAAAGAGTTTCCCAAACATTGCTTGCATTGGGAATTTGAAGAGAAGGAATTGACAACTGAAGTCCATAATGTTCCTTGCCGGAACAACCTACCCGAGCCTCAGCCTTGTCCCACTACGAAGGAAGGGAATACCGACTACACTATGGCCAGGTTGGGAGGGAAAGCTATACAATTGTGGACAAAGGAGGAAGTTGTTCAAGGGTGGCCCAAAGAGGATACAATTGAACAAAACTGATTAGTTTTGAGCACTCCTTCAAGTGGTGGACCGAGCCATGCCTAAAACCTTTCCACACTTTGAGCTTGAGTTGGAGGCCAACAAACCCGAGAAGAGATTAGTCCAACAAATCCAAGGCAAGGGTGGATCAGCATTGGGGGTGTGCTTGTTCACTTCTAGGAGATATTTTGCTTTGCTTGAATTACTTGTACCTTTTGTAAAATAGTTGCATGGTTTTTCGTAGAAACCATGCAAGAAACTTGTCATCCATTTTATTTTTGTGCTAAATTACATGGAAGCAAGTGGGAAAGATTAGGGAACATTAAGGAATGGGGGTAAACCATACCTTAGAGTTCCATCTCTCCTTGAAGTGTAGAAGTCAAAGGAGGGGCCCACTTGCCATGCTTTTAGGTTTGCTAAGTACTTTGAAACGTAGGTAGTAATTATTTTCTCCATTTAGCTCGTGGGAAGAAGGATTTTATTCCTTTCTTCTCGGCATTTTGAAGGATAGAAAAGTATTGGAAAATTTTCAGAAGCTTTGAAGCTCTCAAACCCTCTTTTCTCACGGCTTCTTGGGATTTTGGTGAGTAATATCCAATCTTCCTTGTTGTCTTTGGTGTTGGTGCCTTGCTAGAGTCACTTAGCCTTTATTCCAACCTTCCTCCTCACTTTCTTAGGATCAAGGTAAGATTGGAAGTCATATAGCCTTCATCCCGTTTATGTATTTTGGTTCTTGGTTCTTTTCTTATTGGTTGCTGCCATTTTAATTTACCCAAGAATCTGTTTGAGTCCCAAAAGTGTCTCCTGTGCTATTTTCTGTTTCCCTCGTGCTAAAATCTTCAAAATATGGCTGTGAGTTCTTATTTCACGTCTTGAAGTATTGGCTATACATCTCACTCCCAGGCCTGCCCAATTAAAAGTTGTGCATGCATCTATCCTCTGTCCTTCACCTGAGTACCTGAATTTTGACAGTTCTATCGACCAATTTTCAATCCCTCGTATCTTTTATTCTACCCTTGATTTTTCCCTCTAACCAAATGCAATTCATTCCTCTTTCGTTGAAATTTGTTTCTGCCAAATTTCACCTTCTCAGGTCCCCGTGCCATTTTATGATCCACACGTGCTTTCACTCTAAATCTTGACCAAACTCAGTTCCTTCCCTAAAGTCTAAGTCCCCAAAATTTCAGCCCAAAAGCCTGTATGCAATTGGAGTTCTAACTGCCACAATCCCCTGTTTCTATTTTAGTCCTTCTTCTCATTGGCAAATTGCATTGCTTTCTCCTATCCCGACACTTTCGCATTCGTGGAGCGTGTCATCTTAATTGTCCAAACCTGCTCAAACTACTTTGTTTGGTGCCATTTGAGCAGGTTTGGACAGTGCCCACAAAGTTTGTCAAAACCTCTCATTTGTCCAAACCTACTCAAATGGTGCCAAACGAAGTAGTTTTAGCAGTTTGGACAGTGCAACTTTGCGGGCACTGTCCAAACCTGCTCAAATGTTGCACAAATTGTGCCAAATGACTCCATTAAAGCCCTTGGCAATTTAAGATGCTGAAAAAACTATTTATGTAGGGCACATAATATTTTCATGTCGTGTCTCTAGTCAAACCGCTCGATAGGCTAAGAAAACGGGTGATTGTTTTGGCCAATGCCAAAACTATTTTTGTACGTCGTACAAACTTTGTGCGCGTCATCCAAACCTGCTAAAATGCCATTAAATGAAATCAATGAAGCACCTTCCTTGGTTAACATGCTGAATTAACGCTTTAGGCAGCATACAAAGCATTTTTATACGTTGTACGAACTTTGTACACATCAACTGAACCTGTTGAAATGGTGCCAAAGGACTCCCTTTATGACCCTTGGTAGTTTAGAAGGCTGAACAAAGGTTTTGGGCAACGCACAAAATTTTTTAGTATGTCATCCTAACTTTTCATGCATTGCCAAATCTACTCAGATGGCAACAAATAACTCGATTAAAGCCATCTATTTTGAGTAACACACAAAGTATTTTTAGCATTAGGTGACTTCATTGAAGTCTCTTCGTAGGTTAAGATGCTGAATAAACTTTTTGGGTAGCACAACATGTTAGCTTTAAAAGTATGTTTAATGTAATCAATTGTTTTTTTATGATAACTATGTATGATGAGTGTGAAAGATAAAATAATTTCTGACAATGTGTATATTAGACTTATTCATTCATGAGAAATACACTCTTTGAAGGATACAATTAAAGTCTAACGTTTTTGTTTAAGTGCTGCAGAAAATTCATATATATATGCAATTTATGTCTACCCTTAGATTGTTTATGTCGACACTTAGATAATCCAGAAACTTAGCTTACTTAGTTTGTGTCGACCCTTAGTTATATGTGTCGACCCATGTTCAAAACAGAAGCTTAGCCTTTCTAATTTGTGTCGACCCATAGACTTTTGTGTCGACCCTTAATCAAAACAGAGGATGAGACTTTCCAATTGTGTTGACCCATGGTATCCTTGTGTCGACCCCTGTCCAAAACAGAAGCTAAGTCTCAGCCCAACATATAAGTTGTGTCGACCCACCTATACATATTGTGTCGACCCAAACTGGCAGAACAGTGCGTAAATGTGTCGACCCATCCAAATCTTTTGTGTTGACCCCAGAGAAGAATCTGTGTCGACCTTACCAAAATCTTTGTGTCGACCCTACCTACACAAAATATGTCTCTGCCAAACCCATTTGTGTCGACCCCATTATAATTGTGTCGACCCTAGCATTTTCAAGAGACGAATTCCTTAGAAGTTGTCGACTGAACAAACATTGTGTTGACCCTAGCAAATTCCAGAGAAGGATTCGTCTAGGTTGTGTCGACCGCACAAACATTGTGTCGACCCCAACAATTTCCAGAGAAGATTTTGTGTCGACTCCAACAACATTTGTGTCGACCCAATTAAGCTGAACAACACCAACGATTAGAAACTTCACAGCGGCTATATTTTGATGTGTCTACCGGCTAGTGCTTTGTGTCTACCCCAGAAGGACTTGTGTCGACCCAACTAGACAATTTTGCAGCAATCTATAAATAGATGAAGTAGTCTCATTTTTTACCAACAATTTTACCGAGAGAAAACTACGTTGAATTGCTGCCAATTTTATTTCTCAAACATATACTTTCTCAAATCCTTGTACTTAAACTTGTATATAATTCTTGAGCTTGAGTGAGTCGGTTTATTAAAAACCGTGCAAATCGTAACTCGTTCCTTGAATGCTTATTGTCAAAGGGGTGACGCTCCTTCAAGAAAAGAGTCAAAAGATTTGGTTGACACCTGTAAGTCAATCGGAGTAAAGCTCAAGGTTGAGCGAGAAGGATCTTCAAAGAGGTACCTTGAAGCGCGGACGTAGGTAAGGTTGGCCGAACCGCGTTACAAAACCGGTGTCAATATCTCTTACTCTAAACTCTTATTTACTTGTTTAATTATTCCACACTTGAGTTTTAGATGTAACTAAACAATTCGCACGAACTTGTCTTAGTAATCAAAAAAGTTTAGTTAACTTAATTCCCCCCCCCCCCCAACTTAGGTTAATCTCGATCCTACACAACAAGTATTTTTAAACGTCAAATGAACTTTTCGTGTGCAGTCCAAATGTGCTTAAATGGCACCAAACGACTCCATTTAAGCCCATCATTAAGTTAAGATGCCGAACGAATGTGTTGGGTAGTGTACAACGCATTTTTGTGTACGAACTTTCCGTGTGTCATCTGAACTTTCTCAAATGGTGCCAAACGACTCCATTAATGCCCCTCACTAGGTTAAGATGCCAAATAAATTTTTAAGGTGGGGCACAAAACATTTTAGTACATAGTACAGACTTTCTGCGACAAACGACTATAACATCCTTCCTAGCTTGCAATATGTTCTTTATTATTTGTTTTACTTGCAGTGGCAAATACTTTCTTATAAAATTATTTATGGCAAACATGAAGACAAAAATTTACTTAAAAAAAATTTATAACATTTTAAGTGCGGTAACTCTTTACGAGCTATATATATAAAGTTTAAAATTGCTTTTCCTAACTATTATTTACAATTGTTCAAAATCTTTGCCCACAGGCTAAAATGTGCTCAAATAGAAAAAAATACCCCCATGAACAAAGCAATCCATCTCGTACACCTCTAATTGTACGTCTTCCTCACCTACATCATAAAACTTATCTATGAGCATAAGGCTAAATAAGTAGTATAAGATATGCATAAACATGTACATGATATATTATAACGTCCTTCCTAGCACAAATATGCTCTTCATTTTTTTTACTTGAAGATGAAAACATTTTCTTGTAAAAATCGTTTAGGCATTCATGAAAGCTAAATGTTTTTAAAACATATTTATAACATGTTAGGATTCTTAAATTATTTACAAGCTATATGTACAAAATTGAAAACTTCTTTTCCTAACCATTATTTACGGTTCTTCAAAACCCTTGCCCATAGGTCAAAATCTACTCAAACAACGTCAACCATTCACATGAACAAAGCGATCCATCTCGTACACTTCATGCATGAACATGTACATGATATGTATAAGTAAAACTTTTCTTTTCATTTTATTTTGGGTCTTTCATTCCTTCAATTTCTATCCTTCCTTATCATTGAGGCTTCCTGGCAAGGAACGAGACATGAAAAAGTTGAGTCCACCAAAGGGGACAGCCAACTCGATTCCAAGGGTTGAGAGACAAGAAATTTGAGCCAACCTAAGGGGACAAGCAACTAAAACCCCGTCCCAATGAAATTTACGTAACTTCTTCTTTTTTTCTTTGATCTTTCTCTTTCGTTTGTTTATAATGAGCCGGTACAAATCTTCTCCTCATAATTGATTTCATCATTTTCCAACTATTAATACTTTCTTCACCATCACGTCTTCTCTGAATTTTTAAACTATCCTACCAAATACTAGCATAACCCGTAAGTTCCAATGAAACAAGTTGTAATTTAAACTTCTCGGAATAATTATAGCATTCAAAGATCTTATCAACTTTCTCCATCCAATCAATAAACAAATCACCATTGCAAGATCCATTGAAAAGAGGAATGGATACCTTAATATGCATCACATTATCATCTCTGGAGTTGAGCTCATGCAGGTTATAATCATCATCCGACTCTTCGGATTTAAACTATCGACACCTCCTCGAACCATGATTCGGTCTTAAAGTCACACAAAATAGAGGGAAAGAGGAAGGTGGGGAGGGATTTATGGCTTTGATACTAAATAACACGGAATGGAGGGGGTTTAGATTTAGAAAGAGGGAGGATAGTCGGTTAGGGTTTGTAAAGGAAGAATATCCGGTATTCCAGAATCGGGACCTGATTTTAAGATGTGATAGCTCGACAAAGAGATCGAGTTTTGGGCTGAAATTTTGGGGGGAACTTTGGGTGTAAATTGAGTAATAATCCTCCAAAAACATAGGAAATCACGCTAGTGGATTGGTCGGAATACAATGGAACAGTAACGGTGGTCTGGAGGTGGCCGGAAATGTTGGACAGCGGAGGAGATGAAAATGAAAACAAAATAAACGATGGAATAAAGAACTTATGACCTTCAAGCTCACCCTACGTCCTTGAAGAAGGCTGGAGACTTTGAAGCAAGAAGAGAACTCCAGCTCGGAAGAGGAATCCCTTGAAGATTCATCGTGGCCGGAGGATTGCCGGCTGCCGGTTGAAGTTGGAAAATGCCCCGGAAGAGAGAGAGCTAAAAGCTACTTTAATTAAAATTCCAAATTGTCTTACAATCATGCCTGGTGGAGGAATTTATCTGCTGAGAAGAGTGGGAAAAAGGGAGGAAAAATTGAGGGCCGAAGGCATGCAACTTGCATGCTGGAAATTGAAATAAATGAGGGAAAATTTGGACCAATGAGATTGCAAGAATGTGAAAGTCACGTGGTCTTGAATCTCTTCAGCCAATTTTCCCTTCTGCCTTGGCCCAAATTACCTTTCTCTCAGCCAAAAATTCCTCATGCAAAAACCTCATGCTAGCATGCAAAAATAACCAAAATGAACCTAGCCGAGAAACCCTCTCGGGTTCTCCAAATGTCCACGAAAAAATTCACGTAAACTTAATCTAATAAATGCAATAAAATTTCTTCAATCCTTAGAAAGGTTGATGAGTTAAGTCGTGGGATGATTGTGCACGATTGCATGTGACTCCAACTGGCCATGCAAGGTAAACTTCAATCGGGTTCGGGTGCGGGCTCAAATTTGGCGGTCTCGATTTTAGGTTGCAAATTCACCTCCTCTCCACGCCAAGTTATCACGTGTTTGGGCCTTGTTTGATCCTCCAAAGTTGGCTTAGAAATGCATAATTCTTCAATTAATTTTCCTGCAAAATTAACAAACATATTAGAAAAATTTCGAGCTCATGCTTGGGTGATTGCTCCACTTGGCATGCCAATCCATGGCATGTCATTAAATGGAGTTGTTTGACATGATTTGAGCTGGTTTGGATAACGCACCAAAAGATTATACGACACACCAAATTGTTTATTCCACTTCCCAAAATGTTGGTTTGGCATTTTAACCCGCCAAAGGGTGAGATGCATGAATGTAGTTGTTTGACGACATTTGAGCACGTTCAGATAATGCACAAATTGTTTTTTTGACGTACAAAAAAATTTTGTGTGTTGCCCAAAACATTTGTTCAGCATCATAACCTGCCAAAGGGCTTGAATGGAGTTATTTGTGTAACGCCTTGTAGTGTACTATTTCTTAAACTTTACTTTTCGTAAAAAGACGGTAAAATTTTTGTTTTTGATCATGTATTTGTAAAACATAGCAGTATACATGATTTGCATGATCGTTCTAAATACATGATTAAATTTTCTTTTGAAAGAATACATGATTTGCATGATCGTTCTAAACTATATTACAATAAAAATCCTCTCATTCATTGCTTAGACAACATCGTTCTAATAGCCACATAGCAATGTTATGAGAGCACTTTCGTAACTGACTGTTAGCATCACCAACCCAAAAAAGTTCATCGATGAGCCTAGAGCTCCATACGTAAAGCATGAAATGTTAGAATGCTAACATGATATGAATTTGTAAAATATTTTATTTTCTTTTTATTTTGGGTCCTTCTTTTTATTTTGTGTCTTTCTTTACTTTAGCTTCCATACTTTCTTATCATTGGGGCTTGCAGGCAATGAATGAGAGACCACAAACTTAAGTCCACCTAAGGGGATAGCTAATCTGATTCCAATAGTTGAGAGACCACAAACTTAAGTCCACCTAGTGGGACAAGATACTTTAACCCCTTCCCAATAACATCTATATAACTTTCTCTTTCTTTCTTTTATTTTTTTCTTTCGTTAGTTATTTGAGCTCAACTCAAAAAACCATTTTTATATTTTGTTTCATAAGAAATCTCATGCATGTAAATAGTTCGTAACTTTCTTGAAAACATGATGCATGAGATGCCCATGAACATACATAATATGGATGTACCAAGCAGATCATGATCATATGTAACATAGCATAACAATTCATCACATCATAGAAAAATCATCGTATTCTATCTCATTTCGTAAGCTAGATTAGCTTAACTACTACTTCACAGTTAGAAAAAATTTTGTGCCAATAGATCATACGACGTGCAAAAATACTTCTTGCGCAGCCCAAAACATTATTTTAGAATTTTAACCTGTCAAAAGGTGAGGGACACAAATGAAGTTGTTAGACGCTGTTTAAGCAGTTATAGATGACACACATAAAGTTTTTTGAAGTACGAAAACATTTTGTGCGTTGCCCAAATGTTCGTTCGAAATCGTAACCTACCAACATGCTTAAAGTGAGTCGTTTGTTGCCATTTTCATACGTAGCTCGTGCAATGTACAAAAATGATGCGCGGAAAGTTTTTACAACTTACCAAAACATTTTAGCAGGTTCAGACGAAAAGTGGAAAACTCGTACAATGTACATAAATGTTTTTGCATTACTCACGTACAATTCGTCCTAGGTATGAAAATGTTTTTTGCATTGGTTGAACAATTCAACCGGCATCTGAACTTATTGAGGGGATTGAAACTTCTAATAGAAAATTTATTCTAGATTATAAACCTAAAAGGTTTAGAAATCATAAGAATAAAGATTTTAATAAAAAAATCTATTACGTGTTATAAATGTGGTTAATTAAGCCACTATTCAAATAGATGCAAAATGCAAAAGAAATTGACTAACCTTAATTTAGATGATGGTTTAAAAATTCAATTAACAAAATTATTGTTAAATACTTCTTCAGAAGAAGAAAGTTCTGAAGAAAGTGAAGACGAATATTCTTCGTCCAATTCAGAATCTGTTAAAAATAATTGCAATTGCAATTTAATCAATTCTGAAAAAAATAATTTAGAAAAGTCTAATGACTATTATAAAGCCATTATAGAAATGAATGGTTTATCAATTAATGTCTTAACTAATGATCAATCGGAATATTTAGATCTAATAGATCATATTACCGAACCTAATTTGAAAAGAAAACTTCTAGAAAAATATCTAGATAATAATAAAAATATTCCCCAAAATTCGCAACCAATTCAGGAAGCCTATACTCTAAAGAAAGTCTTTAATAGACTAGAAAATAGAGTCCCTACGTCGTCAATTACGATAAATGATCTAAAAGGTGAAATAAACCTAATAAAAAATGAAATTGTTCAGTTAAAAAATGATGTGTTTTATTTACAAGAAAGCAATCTTAAGTTAGAACAAATGTTTTCTAAAGCAATAATAAATTCTGAAGCAATCAAACTTTCAGAAATTCAGGATGAAAAAACGTCACCTTATATTAATATTCTGAAAACAAAAAATTTATCAAAATGGTTTATCCGAATAACCATTGTTATTAATAAAACATATTTCATTAAGAATATTCCAACTTTAATAGACACAGGTGCTGATCTCAACTGTATTCAAGAAGGGTTAGTTCCTACCCAATATCTTAATGAAAGCTTCCCAAGCGTTATCAAACGCCAGTGGGAATAAAATGACAATTAGTTTTAAATTAACTAATAGTTTAATATGTAATAATGGAATTTGCATACAGAGTAATTTCGTTCTAATAAAGAACTTATCTCATATGGTAATACTTGAAATTCCCTTTTTTATCTCAGACTTTACCTTGGAGTAAGTTTGATAATTCAGGAATTCATGGTCAATTTAACGGCCAATTAATTAGATTTAATTTTATTCAAAATTCACAAATAAATGTGATTTATAAAAAGAAACAAGAAATCAATCTTTTAAAAAAGAAAAAATATTTTTTACCGATTAATAAAAAATTTAAAAATAATAAAATAAGAAATAAAAATTCTTTCTTTAAAAAAGAATTTATTTCTGCAATTTGTTGTAATATTCCTAATATTTTTTTGGAATAAAGCACAACATCATATTAAATTAATAAAATCTAAAGTCAAAAAATTTCCTTGTTTAACTTTAGTAAATCTTAAGAATATTAAAGACATTAATAATTACTTGCCTACTTTTTTATCTCGTAAATATTTGCAGGATGGCTAATCGAGGTCGAAGTAGAGGTCGAGGAATGCCTCACTATTCCTCTCTTTCTAATTCAGAAGAAGCAACCATAATGGCCAATCAAGGTAGGGGTCGAGGGCGGTGAATGCCCCAATATCCCTCTCTTCCTAATTCGGAAGAAGTAGACTTATGGAGAATTTATAACTCCAAAGTCTCAAAAATAAGAAAACAAAAGGGCGAATCATCCCGTCCCAATAAAGGGAAAATTCCAGCAAATAAAGCTGATCAATATAAAGAGGTTCTAATTACAGAACCAATCTTCCTTGAAAATAAGGAAATGGAATTAATTTTTTCCATTGAATTTGATCATTCCAAGGAAATATCTGATCCTTGGCAAATCAAGAAATATTATCTTGATTCCAATAATACAACATTTGCCAATGGCAAAAATCGTTTATTCTACGAATCGATTCTAATAGAATCTGAATCTGTAGAGATTTTTCATAATCTCAATAAAACTCCGGGAATCAACCCAAGTATCAGTTATAGTAAAGCCCTTATTAAAAAGGTGCTTTCACCCTCAATGTGGGGTTTTGATCTTAATCGATCCCGAAAATTAAGTTCGGGTCATGGTTTCAATTATTGAGACTATGTAGAAGCTTGGAATCAAGCCTTTTTATATCAGAATGCTCAGTTTAAGCATACTTGGTTTATCAAGTTATGCTTTGATGCCTCTTCTGAAAAAATACCAAATTGGTATTATACGTGGTGGAGTAAATATGCTCCTCAAATATTTATATTGCCAGATCAAATTTTGACGGCATATACTTCATGGATTAATGAAAATCCAAAATTGAAAAGTAATACTTGCACAGGGTTTGATACTCTATTATTTTTCTCCAAATTTGGATTCCCATGGATATTTAAGTGGGAAATAAGAAAAGGTGTCGATAAAATAGGCCTCCTGGCTCTTTATCAAACTTTTCATTCTCGTTGGTGGTCAAAATATGACACGATCGAGGATAAGGTGGCAGAAATTAATCTTGCCATTAATCAATTTCAATCAATGGGAGAGTCAATTAGTACTCCAATTAAGACGAAATTTTCTAATCCGTTTAAACTAATTAAAGTTCAAATACGTCAAAAATTCCCTTCAATTTCTGAAGACGAATTATTCTCCAAATCTATGGAGTATCTTAAATCTGACTTCGTGGATTCTTTCAAAAATAAAGAAGTTTCCTCGAAAATGAGTATTTCCTCCAATGAGGATGAAAATAATAGGTACAATTGCCTTGGTGGACAAGCTCAGCCGCACAGTCCATCTGCTGAGGTGGGAGACTTTTGGGATTCCCTGACTCACTTGGTCTCTCAGCATAAAGCCAAAATGAAGCAGCCTCTTGAAGCGGAGTCTGATGAATCCTCTACAGAAATCAGTCTGTAGATTTAGGCAGAAAATAAGGTCCGTCCTTTTTGTCTTATTAGGCAGAAATTTATGTCCGACCTCTTTTTATCTTTTTCTTTTGTCTTTGTCGGGTAATTATAACCGACACTTTTACTGTTTTTGTCTTTTTCCTTTTGTCGGCTAGTTATGACCGACCCCGCTCTACTATTTACTTTTGACTTTTAGAATTTTACTGTTTGCTTTGTGCTTATAAAAGGAGAGTGCCACTACATTGTTGGACACAACGTTTTTATTCGAAGGAAAGAATTTTCTCTCAACCCTTCTCTCTCTCTCTAGCTCTCTTCGAGTATCTAGGCTGGAATACCATTGGTTGCGAGCTATTGGTTCAAAGGATTCTGAGTGAATTGTACCGATGGTTTAACAACGCCACGTACTCGTCGAATCTCCATCCTTCTCATCTTTGGTTTACCTCTCTCTTCTCCCGTTCCTCCTTCCTTAGTCCTGAACTCACATTGGTGTAAGCAGGGCCCGACTGGATTTGGTATCAGAGCCAATCAATGGTAGGCTAAAAGACCCGGTGAGGTGAAGGTACCAATCTTCTAACTTTCTCTTTTTAATATTGTTTTTATTATGAGATAATTGAAAAATGTTTTTTGATTTCAAATATCCCAAAGAAATCTTTATCCAGTATAAGAATTTGATTTAATTTCTCATATCTGTCTGTAATCTCCACTAGTCACGGTTGGGTATTAAGAAAACAATAAGATCTGTGATCTCTCTTGTCGCAAATGGGTAGCTCGTTTAGCCGAGGAAGGCGTGTTAGAGCTTTATGCCCTTGCTATTGTTGACTATGAGTTCATGATCAACAAGTTTTCTTAAGATCCCAGTAATATTCGTTGACTCAGAGATTTATTTCAGATATGTTTAGTTAATATCGGATTCTTAAGTTGCTTGGATCTAGATTTCTTTCAGAGATTTGGTTTCAAAGAATTTATTTCGATTAGCCTTCGTGCGGACTACGTCCTTTTTCTCGAAATTTGTTCGTGTGCAGACTACTGCCACATTCAAAGTCGATCTCATAATATTCTCAATATTTTGAATTGAAACAAAAAGACTGTCTGATCCTCATCTTTCTCTTTCTTTAGCTTACTAATTAATTAAATTAATTGTCGAATGTCTTCTCAATCTGCGACTTCTTTTAATGAAAAGAATTCTTTAATGGAAGAATATGAGGTTAATAACCAATTAAATAAGTGGTCAATTCCCACTATTAAGCCGAAAATGATTTATAAAATTGGCATGTTTAATCTAAAAGCCAAAATGGTAATTAAAACCATGGAACAAACAATATGTTTAGAAAATAACGATGAAGTTTTAAATTTAATAAAAACTTCAGATTTAATGTCTTATAAAAATAGTTATAAGTTTATGCACATTGGCTGTGTGCAAATAGCTTTTAAGCCCCTAACTTTGTTAGGCATGAATGCTTGTATTCAAGCAACACTTAGAGATGCTAGGTGTTTAGATTGGACTCCCTCATTAATGGGAGTAATAGAAACTAGTCTGTGTCACGGACCAGTTTATTTCAATCTTTATCCAAATTTAACTCTATCTCTTACAGATAGAAATTTGAGTAAATCTTTAAACCTTAGAATTTTAACTAAGGACTATAATT
This sequence comes from Begonia fuchsioides, assembly GCA_003255005.1. Lineage (NCBI taxonomy): Eukaryota > Viridiplantae > Streptophyta > Magnoliopsida > Cucurbitales > Begoniaceae > Begonia > Begonia fuchsioides. The sequence continues at coordinate 35,481 of QAOC01007058.1, forward strand.
TCGAATATGGTTCAGAAACTGTAGCGATAATTTATAGAATTTATTATAAGGTAATGAATACCTTAGCGCCTCAAATTAGGGAAATAAGTTCCTTAGGAAAAACTGTGTTAACAGATACAAATTTGACTACGTCAAATGTAGCAGCCCCTAGATTAATTAATTGGGACGAAATAGAATTTCCAGAAAGCTTGACAATTAATAACGCAGTTCCTTTAAAACCGCAATCGAATTTTCTAATAGAAAATGTTTTAGAGACCTCGAATGGTAAAGTTAATATTAACTTTAACAGACCGTTATTAATGTCTTATTCATCGAATAAGTTACCTTATTCGATTTCAATTCCAGAATCATCTAGGCATTCTACGAGTAGAATGACTAGTACTTCCCCTAATTTAAGAGGAAAAGGAATTAATAAAAATTTAAAAGACTTAGAAGATTTAGAAGATAAGTCTTCAGAATTAGAAATTTGTTTAGAAGGTATTTCAATTTCTAAAAATCAAATACCTCACGGAATTTATGGAGAAAATAACTCTCCAACTGTAAGTGAAATTAATAATTTCCAATTGTAAAATTTTATGGATTTTAAAATTGATAAACCTTTTCTTAATAAAGAATTCGAACACCCTAAAAATTTAATTTTTATGAAATGGTATTTTAAAAAATTTAATAAAGTGCAATTAGAAGACTTCAAACAAGAATATTATTATCTGGAAATTTTGAAAGAACAAATCCATTTTACAGATTGGTTCAGTGGCCAATACGGTCACTATTTTAATGCGAAAGATAGACCTTCTATTGAAGTCCTAAATTCCTTAATTCAAAATTGGATGACCATAGATGGTAGGTTAATAGCGTCACAATATCCTCCTACTGAATCATTAAAGATAATATCTTCAACATCAACTTCTAGTAATCCTGTAGAACTAGAAAATTCAGCTTACGTTAAAAGCAAAGATCAATTTTCAAAAATTTATAAACAGAATAATTATACTAATCTGTCTCTACAAATTGTAGGAAAATAATTAACGAGAATTGAAGAAAATTTAGATTCCCTAAAAGAAGAATCTAAACCTCAAAATTACTCAATCCGAAGTGAAACAAATATAAAACCTCCACTTCAGGTAGAAAATTTTAGATTAGCTAATAATGCTAATATAAAAAATAATATCATTGAAAAAGATATTATTAGAGAAATTCGTAAAAGAATAAATCAAATAGATTTAGAAGAAATTTCAGAAAAGAAATCTCTTAATATGCTTAATAAAACATCTTCCAGTAAAATTAATTTGGAAGCTATTATTGATAAAAATACTTTATCAGATTCTAAATCTAAAGAAGATAATATTAAATCAAAAAATATTGATATCTTATCTTCTAATAAAGATAAAACAGATAACGAATCTGTTAATATGCTTAATAACGCATCTTCTAAGGTTCCCTTAGAAGATAATAAAAAAGATAATAATAATTTATCATCTCTGACAGAAGAAAATAAAACTGCTGATAAAAATAAAATAGATCTATCATCAGAGGATAATAAAAATATTTTATCATTTTCTGTAAAACAATCGCTTGATGTTATCAAAACAACATCATCAAAAATTGTCTTAATTGATGCTATTAATGAAACATCTTCTAGTACAATTGTCTTATCTTCTAATACAGAAGATAATACAAATGTTACAGAAAATAAAATTCTAGAAACTCAGATAAATATATCCGAGAAAATATCTCGTACAGATGACTTATCGTCTTCTGTTCTTAAGAAACAATTTCTTAATGTTGTTAATAAACTTCTTCCAGTAAAAATGACTCTGAGAAAGAAGATAATACAGAAGATATATCTCTTCAGGTTATTAATAAACCAAGTTCTAGTAAAATTATTATAGAAAATAATTCTTCAGATTCTTTGTCCTCAGAAGATGATATAGAAACTAAAATTTTGCAGACTCGAACAATGTTCGAAGAAATGCAAAATAATAATTCAAATAATAAGGAAATCCAAATTAATAAAATCAGATTTTCTAGAGAATCTAAAAGAAATTGGGATGGTCTTCATAGTAAATATTACTATCAACATCCTACCCCGATGGATCTTCTGTATGAAGAAGATTCTTTTCAATCTCAAAAATCATATCATGGTAAAACCATATACGAATGAAATATAAATGTGAAATCTGAATATCAGATTTTCGAATTAGTACATCAAATGATGATGTATAGCACCGTCTGTAAACAGTACGGTAATAGTGATAAACAAGTAGCTATATTTAAAACTACTGGTTTTACCGGAACCCTTAAGGGTTGGTGGGATAATATCCTTAGTCAAATTCAAAAGACAGAAATTTTGTCTGCCCAAAAAATAATAAAACAAGAGGATCAAACTACTATTATGCAAGAAGATGTAGTTTATACTCTAGTTCAAACGATAATTTTACATTTTGTCGGTAATTGGAAAAATAAAAAAGAAATAAGTAGACAATTACTACAAAATTTAAGATGTCCATCTTTAACCCATTTTAGATGGTATAAAGATGTATTTCTTACAAAAGTAATGCAGCGAAC
>QAOC01007080.1:3877-150556 GCA_003255005.1 Begonia fuchsioides
TTTTTTTTTAGAAATTGCTGCTAGTTCGGAACAGCTTGACATTGACGCTGAGTCACGAACAGATCCAAATCTTCAGCCTCAAGACATAGCCGAAGACGAAGAATTGCCAATGCTCATTGAGTAGTTTTCAGTTTGTTTTTTTAATACATTTTGAGTTCTTATTTAAAATAAGAACTATTGTTGTGAATTGTCAAAATTCAAATACATTTGATAAATGTTTAACTTGTTATTTATGATTGAGATTGCAATTATATTAAGTAGTTTTGAATGAATTTTGAATGAAATATGAATGACGGTTGAGATATATTGAATTGATTGTTTGTAGGTGAGATTAGATGAAATTTTAAAGAAGATTCTGTCGGAATTTTTTTATTGGTGGTTGACCCGATAAGACCCGATAAGACCCAATAAGGAGCGGGTCGGGTCGGGTTCGGGTCACTTTTATTTCATGACCCGATCGGGTCACTTTTTCATGACCCGATAAGGTGCGGGTCGGGTCAGATTTTTCCTAACCCGACCCGATAAGAACCCGCGCCCACCCCTAAATTGGAGTGTCCATTGAATTCATCTTTATTTTTGCAATAAATAAAATATTTTTAAGGTAACTTTATTTTCTAAATTCACCGTCAAATAATTAAATGTAGTATAATCATCATTTTCTGAAAACAGAAGATGCGATAAGAATGTGGGACCGTTGATATTTAATTCTATGGCTCTGATTGTCCGCCATCATTTAATAAAATTATATACCGATCTGCCATCTTAAAATGGTAATTAATTTCTGCAATAATTGATTTTTTCAGAAACAAAAATCAACGTCAGAATAACTAGTTTTTAGAAATTTATATGCATTGCATGTTTTTGTGGCAATACAGCTCCAGCCGAACCAAACCACGATTAGGAAATAACTCTGAATTCACCAAAACTAGTCCAAAATCAACCACAATTATAGAGATGTTTAAATAAATTAAACTCTAATTTCATTCCACAACCAATCTTTAGAAACCAGTTCAGTTCCGAAATCAATGATAATCCCCTTTCCGAAGACTGGGAACGGGAAGGTACTTTATTCAGCCACATAAATTCTAACCGTGAATTAGATAGACGCTTACAGAATCATATAAAGATATAAAATGTTAATTTTGATGAATTTACAAGTAAATGATTTCTTCCAAACATAGAGAATTTGTTGTAAAGAAATATAAATTTTATAACATTTGTTTCTTATTTGTCTAAATAGAACATATGATTTCTTTGTCTAAATAGAATATATAATTGTGCTTTGTACGGTAAAGTAATATTTAACTTTATTTGTTAAATTAAGAAAATAAAAAAGATAATCTAATACAATGACGTGGCATTTTCTAAGCCATGTTGTTTTGTACTTACCCTTTAATATTTGTTTAAAGATATTTTTGCTGCTTTCTCTGCCAAATTAGCCTTCCACCATGTCGGCTCTGCTACGAAGCTCAACGTTCTTCTTCTTCTTAGTTCAAATTCCTTCACCTTCTCGCCATTTTCTTCTTCAGAAGATCCCCACTCGCCGGAAACTCATCTGAAACGCTCTCCAAAGCCTCAGCTCCGGCAATTCCTAAAATAAATCCGGTCGTTGGATCTCTCTTTGCTCTCTACAAGAACTGGACTCGCCAGAATCTATGGCTTTCCGACGTTATCCGAAATCTCTCCGACCCCAACATTCGTTCTACATCTCTGGTTCGGAAAAAACGAAGCAAAAATTAGGATTTTTATTTTTGAACCGTTGTCATTCGAGCCGTTGTAATTCGAACCGTTGTAATTCGAACCGTTCTAATTCGAACAGTTGTACTAAGTCGGTGCAAAATTTAGCCGGAGTTTTCCCTCGTTAAAGCAAGAACGGCAACCATTCCTCCATTATTGCCTCTTCTGCCTGCCGCCATCTCTTCTCTCTCTCTTCTCTTTTCGTGTTCCAAGTCTCCTATGCAGTCTCTCCCTTTGGTTCAATCTAAGCGAAGAATTAGACATTCATCTCAGCCATCAAGGGGAAGATCGACGGGTAAGCCTAATTCCTCTATTCTTTTCTTGCAATTTTACTTGATTCTTTATCTGTATATACCAAAGATATTGATTAAGAACTTAAGAGGCACCGTAATTACCCGACTCCCTTGATTGTCTCTCCGCTGTTTTTGCTGCGGGATCAGTAAATTAAGCGTCGGACACTAATTAATTACCCACCTCTTCAGATTCAAATACCCATTGTGAAGATCGTACATCGTCGGTGTTTATTTTCCTGTTTGGAGAGATTCCAATTTTCAACCCTCTTTTGGCGAGAATTTTTCAATTCTTTACTCCAACATTTTAACTAAACATTCATAATGAAACCCTCCTCTCTCGGGTACTTCAAAATCTCAAACCCTCATGCATTGGTATTCTGAATTCTCAAACCCTAATCCCCGATGTTGGACTCCCTTGATCGTCTATCCGCTGTTTTTGCTGCAGGGATCAGGAAATTAAGCGTCGGACACTAATTAAATACCCACCTCTTAAGATTCAAATACCCATTGTGTTTATTTTCCTGTTTGGAGAGATTCCAATTTCCAACCCTCTTATGGCGAGAATTTTTCAATTCTTTACTCCAACATTTTAGTTAAACATTCATAATGAAACCCTCCTCTCTCGGGTACTTCAAAATCTCAAACCCTCATGCATTGGTATTCTGAATTCTCAAACCCTAATCCCCGATGTTGGCAAATGGCTAGTCACTAATGTTGGGAATAACTTATTTCAGCATTTTATTTTTATTCAACACATTTACGGTTTACATGTGTTTTTTTTCTCAACAATGCAGGATTTATGCAAATTAAAACTTTTAGGACAACAATTATGGAGTATCAAATTTATATTCTCATGAAGGTACGATTATTTTAATTAGAATTTTATTTTTTAAGTTGTCTACATGTTTTTTATTTAAATATTTATCTGGTTTTTATTCATTTCATTTTCCACTGAAGATGCTATGTTAACTAGTGTGGTCAAAACTACATTGTGTCATTAAATTAATACATTTATTGTATTCTCTTTTACTCAAATTTCATTCTTAGTTAGAAGGTTTAAATTAAAGGAATAAAATACGATAGTATTCTAAAGATGCTATTGTTATGTCCAAGTTATTTTCTAAAGATGGAATCAAGTTGTACTGAATATTGGTTATGACATAAAATAATCTTTTTTAATAGATGCTATTGTTTAATTAAGATGCCAAGGATTTGCATATGAAATAATAATTCAATTACATTGAAAGTATTCCTCCGAGTGTAGACAAATGAGCAATATTTTTTGAAAAAATATTAAATTAAAACTTTTACAATGTTTCTTAAAATTTAGACTAATGATTTCTTAAAAGAAAATGAAATTTATTTTGTTTTTAGATTTTTTTAACTTGATTATATTTGTTCATACCTTTGGTGATGACATCATAATTGTTTAGACTTTGGTAAGCAAGTTTTTTTGCATTCTTCGTATGAAGAATTGTTTCACTTGCCCTAAAGTCTAGACACATCATTAGCACTTCTCCGATAGTCTTGAACACTTATAATCAAGTTTATAGTCAAAATAAATTTTTTTTCGGTCATTGTTCAAATGATTATGAAAATTAACTTTAATTATAATGTCATTTTTAAAAGATTCAAGAAGATAACTTGAATGTTAATGTTTTTTGTTTCGATCATAAATTTCCAAATTATCATACCTTTCTTTTCTTGACCATAAAATTTTTTACAAAAATACAATAATAAGTATATAAGAGAGAAAAAAAGCATATTTTGATGCTAATAGTCTGTAATTTTTTTAATCAAATTATTCATTTAGTTTTTTTTTATTTCATTTCATGCTACAAATAATTCTAATGAGGGTAAAAGGCTTCCTGCTTGTGATGTTATGGAGATGATGGATCGGGCTAACAAAGGTTAGTTTGTGTTTGAAGTATATATTTTTTTAGTTAAATTAATTAAAGAATAAATATATTTTTTGGCATCTACGGAAGGGAGAAAGAATTTAGGGTTGTGATCAAGTTAGGTGCACAAGCTAACCCACATAATCTAAGACTCTTTTTGCAAGAGAGGCCAGAAGATATTAATTTCTTGGACATTGTCTTTCGTGAGTTGCCTACTTCTTGATATTAATTTCTTTTTTTTTTTCTAGTTATAATTAGTTATCATATTTTATTTATTGAAATTATTTTTCTCCTAGATTCAAAGATATTGTCATATTATTAATCCCTTTATGGTCCTAGTCTGAGAAACCGTCAGTCAGTGGGCGATGTATTGGAAAGTTAGCGAAGATTTATAAAGGTATCCGTTCGACACAAATGAGACTCTCTCTCAATATTGGTAAGAATTTTTATGTTCATTTAAATGAGATCTGTTTACTGTTGTACTTAGAAGTTATTATTATACTGGTTAATTAATGTAGCATTTTGTGACTCTTAACAGATAAATCATCTACTGCTTTCATTGAGCCATTGTCACTCATTGAATTTGTTTAGCAACTTTTGAACCGAGATCTGTCAGCAAGAACATTGTCTGATGCTGTCACGTCAAGGTGAAGTTTGTTTGCTCGCTTTCTTAAGTATGCATTACTTCATGCTCTTTCCCTCTCGCAAATTGATGTTGACCTTTCAACCTGTGCTCAATTAGCTTTAATAATGTTGTGTTGTATTTTGATGGTGGAAATTTCTTGACTCTTTCATTTAAATTTGTACAGTTAAAAGTGACTTGTGCAACTGTCTAATATGTGACTTGGGTATGGACAGGTGTGCTTGTGTGGATAGGTAAAGAAAGCTCTGCGAGGAGTTAAAGTTGAAGTTACTCATCGTGGAAATATACAAAGAAAGTATCGTATGTCAAGTCTAACACTACAGGCGACACGGGAACTTACGTGAGTTTGTTTCTTATTCATGTTGTTATCTAATGTAAGCAGTCAAGAATTAGGAAATTATTTGTCCACAAACTTGTTTTCCTTGTAAGTTCATACGAAGACATTTTTTTTAAATCTATTGAAAAAACAGAATTGTTATAATAATATTTTGCTCATCGGGTCAAATATTCTCTATTGCTTGTTTTTTGCATTTGGGTTGTAAGATGAACTCAAGTCTCTAATAATTTTTTAATGCATTTTTGGTTTCCCCATTGATGAGACTAGAATGATAAATACCCACATACCCAGTGGCCTTGCCTGCATGTAGGAAAGAAACACAGAACTATATATTTACATATGGAGGTAGAAATATTATTGTTTTACCTTGTTTTATTTCTAAAATGTCGAGTGTTCGTTTGTCATTATGTCTTAGTACGCGATTATATTGATTTCAGGTGTGTAAGATTGTTGAGGGACAGAGGTACTCAAAGAGACTAAACAAAAAATAGATTATCGCATTGCATAAAGTCACCTGCCAACATACTAAAGATAAAGAGAAAGATATTCCACCGGTATGGTTATTACTTATACAACGCACTTGTACTGATAACTACAAATCTTACTCAATGTTTCTGACTTTGCAGAATGTCAGGCATAATCCATATGATAATGACCAATATGCTAAAGAGTTTGAGATTAAGATCAGTGATAAGCTTGCTTCTGGTGAAGCTCGATTTCTCTACCCCTTAGGTAATATAATATATTTGTTGCCGTACTTTTTTTGAATGGAGAGACTTTTGTTGTCATTATTTGAGGAGTATGGTGCTACTAGAACGCACCAACACCTTATCATGGAGAGGATGGACTAGATATAGCGCGTGTTATTGAGGCTTATTTATTAAATAAATTAAACATTATTAAAATGAACAAAAAATAACTATTTAAAATTACAACACTTTTTGTTGTCCTCTCAAGGATTAGTTGGTAGCATTTTAACAAGTTAAATTGGAATTTTAAGTTTACAATTAACTCTCCCTTTGCCAATGCTTGTTTTGTTTTAAGAAAAAAATTATAGAAATGAGTGCGTGCTTATCAACATCCTATGTCTGTTGCTTGATTTAATAATTCATAATTTTTGATAGATTGGTTTTGTTCTTATCTATATTTCATGAAATGTCTCGCAGGTGGTGAAAAGAGAAGAAACTTCCACGGAGTATGCCTAATCGAGGAATAACGTTGAGCCATTTGCCTGGTAATAAGCGTGCCTTTGTAGAAAGATCTACATATGATGGAGATCACCGATTCTCCTGGACAAAACGGTGCGTTTTCTACTAGGTTAACATATTTTGAAGTTTATCAAATTATGAATGTCATGCAAAGTTGGAAATGATTAAAAGTTTTTTTTAATTGAATTTTAGTTAACTAAATGAGTCACAGAACTTGTAAAGTCATTAAAGTCAGAAAAATGTAGTTGTGGATAAAATTTAATGTTTTTAGAGAACATTTGACATATATACTATAGTTTAATAACATGCTAAGGATTTGCATATGAAAGAATAATTCAATTACAATGAAAGTATTCCTCCGAGTGTAGACGAATAATTAACATGCTAAGGATTTGCATATGAAAGAAAATCAGCAAGATTTTTTGAAAAAATATTAAATTAAAATTTTTATAATGTTTTTTAGAATTTTGACTAATGACTTCTTAAAAGAAAATGAAATTATATTTGTTCATACCTTTGGTGATGACATCATAATTGTTTAGACTTTGGTAAGCAAGTTTTTTGCATTCTTCGTATGAAGAATTGTTTCACTTGCCCTAAAGTCTATACACATCATTAGCACTTCTCCGATAGTCTTGAACACTTATAATAAAGTTTATAGTCAAAATAATTTCTTTTTCGGTCATGGTTCAAATGATTATGAGAATTAACTTTAATTATAATGTCATTTTTAAAAGATTCAAAAAGATAACTTGAATGTTAAGGTTTTTTTTTTCGATCATAAATTTCCAAAGTATCCTACCTTTCTTTTCTTGACCATGAAAAATATTGAAAAAAATACAATAATAAGAATATTAAAGAGAAAAAAAACATATTTTGCTGCTAATAGTCTGTAATTTTTTTAATCAAATTATTCATCTGATTTTTTTTATTTCATTTTATGCTACAAATAATTCTAACGAGGGTAAAAGGGTTCCTGCTTGTGATGTTATGAAGATGATGGATCAGGCTCACAAAGGTTAGTTTGTGTTTGAAGTATATATTTTTTTAATTAAAGTAATTAAAGAATAAATATATTTTTTGGCATCTACAGAAGGGAGAAATAATTTAAGGTTGTGATTAAATTTAGTGCACGAGCTGACCCACATCATCTAAGACTCTTTTTGCAAGAGAGGCAAGAAGATGCTCCTCAAGAAGTCCTTTAGGTTTTGGACATTGTCTTTCGTGAGTTGCTTACTTCTAGATATTAATTTCTTTTTTTTAGTTGTAATTAGTTATTATATTTTATTTATTGAAATTATTTTTCTCCTAGATTTAACGATATTGTCATATTATTAATCCCTTTATGGTCCTACTCTGAGAAACTGTCAGTCATTGGGTGATGTATTGGAAAGTTAGCGAGAATTTATCAAGGTATCCGTTTGACACAAATGAGACTCTCTCTCAATATTGGTAAGAATTTTTATGTTCATTTAAATGAGATCTGTTTACTGTTGTACTTATAAGTTATTATTATACTGGTTAATTAATGTAGCACTTTATGACTCTTAACAGATAATTCATCTACTGCTTTCATTGATCCATTGTCACTCATTGAATTTGTTTAGCAACTTCGGAACCGAGATCGGTCAGGAAAAACATTGTCTGATGCTGTCACGTCAAGGTGAAGTTTGTTTGCTCGTTTGCTAAAGTATGCATTACTTCATGCTCTTTCCCTCTCGCAAATTGATGTTGATCTTTCAACCTGTGCTCAATTAGCTTTAATAATGTTGTGTTGTATTTTGATGGTTTCTTGATTCTTTCATTTAAATTTGTACAGTTAAAAGTGATTTGTGCAACTGTCTAATATGTGACTTGGGTGTGGACATGTGTGCTTGTGTGGATAAGTAAAGAAAGCTCTGCGAGGAGTTAAAGTTGAAGCTACTCATCGTGGAAATATACAAAGAAAGTATCGTATGTTAGGTCTAACACTACATGCGACTTGGGAACTCACGTGAGTTTGTTTCTTCTTCATGTATTTATCTAATGTAAGAAGTCAAGAATTAGGAAATTATTTGTCCACAAACTTGTTTTCCTCGTAAGTTCATACAAAGACATTTTTTCAACAAGATTTTTTGAAAAAATATTAAATTAAAACTTTTACAATGTTTCTTAGAATTTAGACTAATGTTTTCTTAACAGAAAATGAAATTTATTTATTTTTTTTATTTTTTTAACTTGATTATATTTGTTTATAACTTTGGTGATGACATCATAATTGTTTAGACTTTGGTAAGCAAGTTTTTTGCATTCTTCGTATGAAGAATTGTTTCACTTGCCCTAAAGTCTAGACACATCATTAGCACTTCTCCGATAGTCTTGAACACTTACAGTCAAAATAAATTTTTCTTCGGTCATTGTTCAAATGATTATGAGAATTAACTTTAATTATAATGTCATTTTTAAAAGATTCAAAAAGATAACTTGAATGTTAAGGTTTTTTTTTTCGATCATAAATTTCCAAAGTATCCTACCTTTCTTTTCTTGACCATGAAAAATATTGAAAAAAATACAATAATAAGAATATTAAAGAGAAAAAAAACATATTTTGCTGCTAATAGTCTGTAATTTTTTTAATCAAATTATTCATTTGGTTTTTTTGATTTCATTTCATGCTACAAATAATTCTAATGAGGGTAAAAGGCTTTCTGCTTGTGATGTCATGAAGATGATGGATCAGGCTCACAAAGGTTAATTTGTGTTTGAATTATATATTTTTTTAGTTAAATTAATTAAAGAATAAATATATTTTTTGGCATCTACAGAAGGGAGAAAGAATTTAGGGTTGTGATCAAGTTAGGTGCACGAGCTGACCCACAACATCTAAGACTCTTTTTGCAAGAGAGGCAAGAAGATGCTCCTCACAAAGTCTTTTGGGTTTTGGACATTGTCTTTCGTGAGTTGCCTACTCCTAGATATTAATTTCTTTTTTTTTCTAGTCGTAATTAGTTATCATATTTTATTTATTGAAATTATTTTTCTCCTAGATTCAAAGATATTGTCATATTATTAATCCCTTTATGGTCCTAGTATGAGAAACCGTTAGTCATTGGATGATCAGGGTATCCGTTCGACACAAATGAGAGAGAATTTTTATGTTCATTTAAATGAGATCTGTTTACTGTTGTACTTAGAAGTTATTATTATACTGGTTAATTAATGTAGCACTTTATGACTCTAAACAGATAATTCATCTACTGCTTTCATTGAGCCATTGTCACTTATTGAATTTGTTTAGCAACTTCGGAACCGAGATCTGTCAGCAAAAACATTGTCTGATGTTGTCACGTCAAGGTGAAGCTTGTTTGCTCGTTTGCTAAAGTATGCATTACTTCATGCTCTTTTCCTCTCGCAAATTGATGTTAACCTTTCAACCTGTGCTCAATTAGCTTTAATAATGTTGTGTTGTATTTTGATGGTGGAAATTTCTTGATTCTTTCATTTAAATTTGTACAGTTAAAGGTGATTTGTGCAACTGTCTAATATGTGACTTGGGTGTGGACAGGTGTGCTTGTGTGGATAGGTAAAGAAAGCTCTGCGAGGAGTTAAAGTTGAAGTTACTAATCGTGAAAATATACAAAGAAAGTATCGTATGTTAGGTCTAACACTACAGGCGACTTGGGAACTCACGTGAGTTTGTTTCTTCTTCATGTATTTATCTAATGTAAGAAGTCAAGAATTAGGAAATTATTTGTCCACAAACTTGTTTTCCTTGTAAATTCATACGAAGACATTTTTTTTAAATCTATTGAAAAAACAGAATTGTTATAATAATATTTTGCTCATCGGGTCAAATATTTTCTATTGTTTGTTTTTTGCATTTGGGTTGTAAGATGAACTCAAGTCTCTAATAATTTTTTAATGCATTTTTAGTTTCCCCGTTGATGAGACTGGAATGATAAGACTCACAAACGCAGTGGCCTTGCCTGCATGTAGGAAAGAAACACAGACTTATTTATTTACCTGTGAAGGTAGAAATATTAATGTCTTACCCTCTTTTATTTCTAAAATGTCGAGTGTTCATTTGTCATTATGTCTTAGTACGAGATTATATTGATTTCAGGTGTGTAAGATTGTTGAGGGACAAAGGTACTCAAAGAGACTAAACAAAAAACAGATTATCGCATTGCGAAAAGTCACCTACCAATATACTAAAGATAAGGAGAAAGATATTCTTCCGGTATGGTTATTACTTATACAACGCACTTGTACTGATAACTACAAATCTTACTCAATGTTTCTGACTTTGCAGAATGTCAGACATAATCCATATGATAATGACCAATTTGCTAAAGAGTTTGAGATTAAGATCAGTAATAAACTTGCTTCTGTTGAAGCTCGAATTCTCCACACCTTAGGTAATATAATATATTTGTTGCCGTACATTTTTCGAATGGAGAGACTGTTGTTGTTATTATTTGAGGAGTTTGGTGCTACTAGAACGCACCAACACCATATCATGGAGCAGATGGACTAGATATAGCGCGTGTTGTTAGGGCTTATTTATTAAATAAATTAAACATTATTAAAATGAACAAAAAATAACTTAAAATTACAACACTTTTTATTGTTCTCTCAAGGATTAGTTGGTAGCATTCTAACAAGTTAAATTGGAATTTTAAGTTTACAATTAACTCTCCCTCTGCCAATCCTTGTTTTGTTCTAAGAAAAAAATTATAGAAATGAGTGCGTGCGTATCAACATCCTATGTCTGTTGCTTGATTTAATAATTCATAATTTTTGGTAGATTGGTTTTGTTCTTATCTATTTTTCATTAAATGTCTCGCAGGTGGTGAAACGAGGAGAAACTTCCACGGAGTATGCCTAATCGAGGAATAACGTTGAGCCATTTGCCTGGTAATAAGCATGCCTTTGTAGAAAGATCTGCATATGATGGAGATCACCGATTATCCTGGACAAAACGGTGCGTTTTCTACTAGGTTAACATATTTTGAAGTTTATCAAATTATGAATGTCATGCAAAGTTGGAAATGATTAAAAGTTTCTTTTAATTGAATTTTAGTTAACTAAATGAGTCACAGAACTTGTAAAGTCATTAAAGTCAGAAAAATGTAGTTGTGGATAAAATTTAATGTTTTTAGAGAACATTTGACATAGATACTATAGTTTAATAACATGTTAAGGATTTGCATATGAAAGAATAATTCAATTGCAATGAAAGTATTCCTCTGAGTGTAAGCGAATAATGAATCAACAAGATTTTTTGAAAAATATTAAATTAAAACTTTTACAATGTTTCTTAGAATTTAGACTCTTAAAACAAAATAAAATTTATTTTGTTTTTATTTTTTTTTAACTTGATTATATTTGTCCATACCTTTGGTGATGACATCATAATTGTTTAGACTTTGGTAAGCAAGTTTATTGCATTCTTCGTATGAAGAATTGTTTCACTTGCCCTAAAGTCTAGACACATCATTAGCACTTCTCCGATAGTCTTGAACACTTATAATAAAGTTTATAGTCAAAATAGTTTTTTTGTCGGTCATTGTTCAAATGATTATGAGAATTAATTTTAATTATAATGTCATTTTTAAAAGATTCAAAAAGATAACTTGAATGTTAATGTTTTTTGTTTCGATCATAAATTTCCAAATTATCCTACCTTTCTTTTTTTGACCATGAAAATTTTTACAAAAATACAATAATAAGTATATAAGAGAGAAAAAAAACATATTTCGATGCTAATAGTCTGTAATTTTTTTAATCAAATTATTCATTTGGTTTTTTGATTTCATTTCATGCTACAAATAATTCTAATGAGGGTAAAAGGCTTCCTGCTTGTGATGTTATGAAGATGATGGATCGGGCTCACAAAGGTTAGTTTGTGTTTGAAGTATATATTTTTTTTAGTTAAATTAATTAAAAAATAATTATATTTTTTGGCATCTACAGAAGGGAGAAAGAATTTAGGGTTGTGATCAAGTTAGGTGCACGAGCTGACCCACAACATCTAAGACTCTTTTTGCAAGAGAGGCAAGAAGATGCTCCTCAGGAAGTCCTTTAGGTTTTTGATATTGTCTTTCGTGAGTTGCCTAGTACTAGATATTAATTTTTTTTTTCTAGTTGTAATTGGTTATCATATTTTATTTATTGAAATTATTTTTCTCCTAGATTCAAAGATATTGTCATATTATTAATTCCTTTATGGTCCTAGTATGAGAAACTGTCAGTCATTGGGTGATGTCCTGAAAAGTTAGCGAGGATTTATCAAGGTATCCGTTCGACACAAATGAGACTCTCTCAATATTGGTAAGAATTTTTATGTTCATTTAAATGACATCTGTTTACTGTTGTATTTAGAAGTTATTATTATACTGGTTAATTATTGAAGCATTTTATGACTCTTAACAGATATATCGTCTACTACTTTCATTGAGCCATGGTCACTCATTGAATTTGTTTAGCAACTTCTGAATCGAGATCTGTCAGCAAGAACATTGTCTGATGTTGTCACGTCAAGGTGAATTTTGTTTGCTCGCTTTCTTAAGTATGCATTACTTCATGCTCTTTCCCTCTCGTAAATTGATGTTGACCTTTCAACCTGTGCTCAATTAGCTTTAATAATGTTGTGTTGTATTTTGATGGTGGAAATTTCTTGACTCTTTCATTTAAATTTGTACAGTTAAAAGTGACTTGTGCAACTGTCTAATATGTGACTTGGGTGTGGACAGGTATGCTTGTGTGGATAGGTAAAGAAAGCTCTGCGAGGAGTTAAAGTTGAAGTTACTAATCGTGAAAATATACAAAGAAAGTATCGTATGTTAGGTCTAACACTACAGGCGACTTGGGAACTCACGTGAGTTTGTTTCTTCTTCATGTTGTTATCTAATGTAAGCAGTCAAGAATTAGGAAATTATTTGTCCACAAACTTGTTTTCCTTGTAAGTTCATACGAAGACCTTTTTTTTAATCTATTGAAAAAACAGAATTGTTATAATAATATTTTGCTCAAGTCTCTAATAATTTTTTATTGCATTTTTAGTTTTGCCATTGATAAGACTGGAATGATAAGACCCACATACGCAGTGGCCTTGCTTGCAGGTAGGAAAGAAACACAGACCTATATATTTACCTATTGAGGTAGAAATATTGTTGTCTTACCTTGTTTTATTTGTAAAATGTCGAGTGTTCGTTGATCATTATGTCTTAGTACGAGATTATATTGATTTCAGGTGTGTAAGATTGTTGAGGGACAAAAGTACTCAAAGAGACTAAACAAAAAATAGATTATCGCATTGCGAAAAGTCACCTGCCAACATACTAAAGATAAGGAGAAAGATATTCTATCGGTATGGTTATTACTTATACAACGCACTTGTACTGATAACTACAAATCTTACTCAATGTTTCTGACTTTGCAGAATGTCAGGCATAATTTATATGATAATGACAAATATGCTAAAGAGTTTGAGATTAAGATCAGTGATAAGCTTGCTTTCGTTGAAGCTCGAATTCTCCTCTCCTTAGGTAATATAATATATTTGTTGCCGTACCTTTTTTGAATGAAGAGACTTTTGTTGTCATTATTTGAAGAGTATGGTGCTACTAGAACGCACCAACACCTTATCATGGAGAGGATGGACTAGATATAGCGCGTGTTATAGGGGCTTATTTAATAAATAAATTAAATATTATTAAAATGAACAAAAAATAACTATTTAAAATTACAACACTTTTTATTGTCCTCTCAAGGATTAGTTGGTAGCATTCTAACAAGTTAAATTGGAATTTTAAGTTTACAATTAACTCTCCCTTTGCCAATGCTTGTTTTGTTCTAAGAAAAAAATTATAAAAATGAGTGCGTGCTTATCAACATCCTATGTCTGTTGCTTGATTTAATAATTCATAATTTTTTATGGATTGATTTTTCTATATTTCATTAAATGTCTCGCAGGTGGTGAAAAAAGAGAAAGTTCCACAGAGTATGCCTAATCGAGGAATAAAGTTGAGCCATTTGACTGGTAATAAGCGTGCCTTTGTAGAAAGATCTACATATGATGGAGATCACCGATTCTTCTGGACAAAACAGTGCGTTTTCTACTAGGTTAACATATTTTGAAGTTTATCAAATTATGAATGTCATGCAAAGTTGGAAATGATTAAAGTATTTTTTTATTGGATTTTAGTTAACTGAATGAGTCAGAGAATTTGTAAAGTCATTAAAGTCAGAAAAAACGTAGTTGTGGATAAAAATTAATGTTTTTAGAAAACATTTGACATAGATACTATAGTTTAATAACATGCTAAGGATTTGCATATGAAAGAATAATTCAATTGCAATGAAAGTATTCCTCCGAGTGTAGACGAATAATGAATCAGCAAGATTTTTTGAAAAATATTAAATTAAAACTTTTACAATGTTTCTTAGAATTTAGACTAATGACTTCTTAAAAGAAAATGAAATTTATTTTGTTTTTAGATTTTTTTAACTTGATTATATATGTTCATACCTTTGGTGATGACATCATAATTTTTTAGACTTTGGTAAGCAAGTTTTTTGCATTCTTCGTATGAAGAATTGTTTCACTTGCCCTAAAGTCTAGACACATCATTAGCATTTCTCTGATAGTCTTGAACACTTATAATCAAGTTTATAGTCAAAATAATTTTTTTGTCGGTCATTGTTCAAATGATTAGGAGAATTAACTTTAATTATAATGTCATTTTTAGAAGATTCAAAAAGATAACTTGAATGTTAATGTTTTTTGTTTTGATCATAAATTTCCAAATTATCCTACCTTTCTTTTCTTGACAATGAAATTTTTTAAAAAAATACAATAATAAGTATATAAGAGAGAAAAAAAACATATTTTGATGCTAATAATCTGTAATTTTTTTAATCAAATTATTCATTTGATTTTTTTTTTTATTTCATTTCATGCTACAAATAATTCTAACGAGGGTAAAAGGGTTCCTGCTTGTGATGTTATGAAGATGATGGATCAGGCTCACAAAGGTTAGTTTGTGTTAGAAGTATATATTTTTTTAGTTAAAGTAATTAAAGAATAAATATATTTTTTGGCATCTACAGAAGGGAGAAATAATTTAGGGTTGTGATCAAGTTTAGTGCACGAGCTGACCCACATCATCTAAGACTCTGTTTGCAAGAGAGGCAAGAAGATGCTCCTGAAGAAGTCCTTTAGGTTTTGGACATTGTCTGTCGTGAGTTGCCTACTTCTAGATATTAATTTCTTTTTTTTGTCTTGTGATAATTAGTTATCATATTTTATTTATTGCAATTATTTTTCTCCTAGATTCAAAGATATTGTCATATTATTAATCCTTTTATGGTCCTATTCTGAGAAACTGTCAGTCATTGGGTGATGTATTGGAAAGTTAGCGAGGATTTATCAAGGTATCCGTTTGACACAAATGAGACTCTCTCAATATTGGTAAGAATTTTTATGTTCATTTAAATGAGATCTGTTTACTGTTGTACTCATAAGTTATTATTATACTGGTTAATTAATGTAGCACTTTATGACTCTTAACAGATAATTCATCTCCTGCTTTCATTGATCCATTGTCACTCATTGAATTTGTTTACCAACTTCGGAACCGAGATCGGTCAGGAAAAACATTGTCTCATGCTGTCACGTCAAGGTGAATTTTGTTTGCTTGCTTTCTTAAGTATGCATTACTTCATGCTCTTTCCCTCTCGCAAATTGATGTTGACCTTTCAACCTGTGCTGAATTAGCTTTAATAATGTTGTGTTGTATTTTGATGGTGGAAATTTCTTGACTCTTTCATTTAAATTTGTACAGTTAAAAGTGACTTGTGCAACTGTCTAATATGTGACT
Source organism: Begonia fuchsioides (assembly GCA_003255005.1). Taxonomy (NCBI): domain Eukaryota; kingdom Viridiplantae; phylum Streptophyta; class Magnoliopsida; order Cucurbitales; family Begoniaceae; genus Begonia; species Begonia fuchsioides. The sequence continues at coordinate 19,857 of QAOC01007080.1, forward strand.
TGGGTGTGGACAGGTGTGCTTGTGTGGATAGGTAAAGAAAGCTCTGCGATGAGTTAAAGTTGAAGTTACTCATCGTGGAAATATACAAAGTAAGTATCGAATGTCCGGTTTAACACTACAGGCGACACGGGAACTTACGTGAGTTTGTTTCTTCTTCATGTTGTTATCTAATGTAAGCAGTCAAGAATTAGGAAATTATTTGTCCACAAACTTGTTTTCCTTGTAAGTTTATACGAAGACATTTTTTTTAAATCTATTTAAAAAACAGAATTGTTATAATAATATTTTGCTCTTCAGGTGAAATATTTTCTATTGCTTGTTTTTTGCATTTGGGTTGTAAGATGAACTCAAGTCTCTAATAATATTTTATTGCATTTTTAGTTTTGCCATTGATAAGACTGGAATGATAAGACCCACATACGCAGTGGCCTTGCTTGCAGGTAGGAAAGAAACACAGACCTATATATTTACCTATTGAGGTAGAAATATTATTGTCTTACCTTGTTTTATTTGTAAAATGTCGAGTGTTCGTTAGTCATTATGTCTTAGTACGAGATTATATTGATTTCAGGTGTGTAAGATTGTTGAGGGACAAAGGTACTCAAAGAGACTAAACAAAAAACAGATTATCGCATTGCGAAAAGTCACCTGCCAACATACTAAAGATAAGGAGAAAGATATTCTACCGGTATGGTTATTACTTATACAACGCACTTGTACTGATAACTACAAATCTTACTCAATGTTTCTGACTTTGCAGAATGTCAGGCATAATTTATATGATAATGACCAATATACTAAAGAGTTTGAGATTAAGATCAGTGATAAGCTTGTTTTCGTTGAAGCTCGAATTCTCCTCTCCTTAGGTAATATAATGTATTTGTTGCCGTACCTTTTTTGAATGAAGAGACTTTTGTTGTCATTATTTGAAGAGTATGGTGCTACTAGAACGCACCAACACCTTATCATGGAGAGGATGGACTAGATATAGCGCGTGTTATAGGGGCTTATTTATTAAATAAATTAAACATTATTAAAATGAACAAAAAATAACTATTTAAAATTACAACACTTTTTATTGTCCTCTCAAGGATTAGTTGGTAGCATTCTAACAAGTTAAATTGGAATTTTAAGTTTACAATTAACTCTCCCTTTGCCAATGCTTGTTTTGTTCTAAGAAAAAAATTATAGAAATGAGTGTGTGCTGATCAACATCCTATGTCTGTTGCTTGATTTAATAATTCATAATTTTTGATATATTGATTTTTCGATATTTCATTAAATGTCTCGCAGGTGGTGAAAAAGGAGAAACTTCCACGGAGTATGCCTAATCGAGGAATAACGTTGAGCCATTTGACTGGTAATAAGCGTACCTTTGTAGAAAGATCTACATATGATGAAGATCACCGATTCTCCTGGACAAAACGGTGCGTTTTTTACTAGGTTAACATATTTTGAAGTTTATCAAATTATGAATGTCATGCAAAGTTGGAAATGATTAAAAGTTTTTTTTTATTGAATTTTAGTAACTGAATGAGTTAGAGAATTTGTAAAGTCATTAAAGTCAGAAAAAATGTAGTTGTGGATAAAAATTAATGTTTTTAGAGAACATTTGACATATATACTATAGTTTAATAACATGCTAAGGATTTGCATATGAAAGAATAATTCTATTGCAATGAAAGTATTCCTCCGAGTGTAAACAAGATTTTTGAAAAAATATTAAATTAAAACTTTTACAATGTTTCTTAGAATTTAGACTAATGACTTCTTAAAAGAAAATGAAATTTATTTTGTTTTTAAATTTTTTTAACTTGATTATATTTGTTCATACCTTTGGTGATGACATCATAATTGTTTAGACTTTAGTAAGCAAGTTTTTTGCATTCTTCGTATGAAGAATTGTTTCACTTCCTTAAAGTCTAGACACATCATTAGCACTTCTCCGATAGTCTTGAACACTTATAATCAAGTTTATAGTCAAAATAATTTTTTTGTCGGTCATTGTTCAAATGATTATGAGAATTAACTTTAATTATAATGTCATATTTAAAAGATTCAAAAAGATAACTTGAATGTTAATGTTTTTTGTTTCGATCATAAATTTCCAAATTATCCTACCTTTCTTTTCTTGACAATGAAATTTTTAAAAAAAATACAATAATAAGTGTATAAGAGAGAAAAAAAACATATTTTGATGCTAATAGTCTGTAATTTTTTTAATCAAATTATTCATTTGGTTTTTTTGATTTCATTTCATGTTACAAATAATTCTAACGAGGGTAAAAGGGTTCCTGCTTGTGATGTTATGAAAATGATGGATCAGACTCACAAAGGTTAGTTTGTGTTTGAAGTATATATTTTTTTAGTTAAAGTAAATAAAGAATAAATATATTTTTTGGCATCTACAGAAGGGAGAAAGAATTTAGGGTTGTGATCAAGTTTAGTGCACGAGCTGACCCACATCATCTAAGACTCTTTTTGCAAGAGAGGCAAGAAGATGCTCCTCAGGAAGTCCTTTAGGTTTTTGACATTGTCTTTCGTGAGTTGCCTACTTCTAGATATTAATTTCTTTTTTTTTTCTTATGATAATTCGTTATCATATTTTACTTATTGAAATTATTTTTTTGCTAGATTCAAAGATATTGTCATATTATTAATCTCTTTATGCTACTAGTATGAGAAACCGTAAGTAATTAAGTGAGATATTGGAAAGTTAGCGAGGATTTATCAAAGTATCTGTTCGACACAAATGAGACTCTCTCTCAATATTGGTAAGAATTTTTATGTTCATTTGAATGAGATCTGTTTACCAGTTGTACTTAGAAGTTATTATTATACTGGTTAATTAATGCAGCATTTTATGACTCTTAACAGATATATCATCTACTGCTTTCATTGAGCCATTGTCACTCATTGAATTTGTTAAGCAACTTCTGAATCGAGATCTGTCAGCAAGAACATTGTCTGATGCTGTCACGTCAAGGTGAATTTATTTTGCTCGCTTTCTTAAGTATGCATTACTTCATGCTCTTTCCCCTCTCGCAAATTGATGTTGACCTTTCAACCTGTGCTCAATTAGCTTTAATAATGTAGTGTTGTATTTTGATGGAGGAAATTTCTTGATTCTTTCATTTAAATTTGTACAGTTAAAAGTGACTTGTGCAACTGTCTAAATGTGACTTGGGTGTGGACAGGTGTGCTTGTGTGGATAGGTAAAGAAAGCTCTGCGATGAGTTAAAGTTGAAGTTACTCATCGTGGAAATATACAAAGAAAGTATCGAATGTCAGGTCTAACACTACAGGCGAAACGGGAACTTACGTGAGTTTGATTCTTCTTCATGTTGTTATCTAATGTAAGCAGTCAAGAATTAGGAAATTAATTGTCCACAAACTTGTTTTCCTTGTAAGTTTATACGAAGACATTTATTTTAAATCTATTGAAAAAACAGAATTGTTATAATAATATTTTGCTCATCAGGTCAAATATTTTCTATTGCTTGTTTTTTGCATTTGGGTTGTAAGATGAACTCAAGTCTCTAATAATTTTTTATTGCATTTTTAGTTTCGCCATTGATAAGACTGGAATGATAAGACCCACATACGCAGTGGCCTTGCCTGCATGTAGGAAAGAAACACAGACCTATATATTTACCTATGGAGGTAGAAATATTATTGTCTTACCTTGTTTTATTTCTAAAATGTCGAGTGTTCATTTGTCATTATGTCTTAGTACGAGATTATATTGATTTCAGGTGTGTAAGATTGTTGAGGGACAAAGGTACTCAAAGAGACTAAACAAAAAACAGATTATCGCATTGCGAAAGGTCACCTGGCAACATACTAAAGATAAGGAAAAAGATATTCTACCGGTATGGTTATTACTTATACAACGCACTTGTACTGATAACTATAAATCTTACTCAATGTTTATGACTTTGCAGAATGTCAGGCATAATCCATATGATAATGACCAATATGCTAAACAGTTTGAGATTAAGATCAGTGATAAGCTTGCTTCTGTTGAAGCTCGAATTCTCCACCCCTTAGGTAATATAATATATTTGTTGCCGTACCTTTTTCGAATGGAGAGACTTTTGTTGTCATTATTTGAGGAGTATGGTGCTACTAGAACGCACTAACACCGTATCATGGAGAGGATGGACTAGATATAACGCGAGTTATTGGGGCTTATGTATTAAATAAATTAAACATTATTAAAATGAACAAAAAATAACCATTTAAAATTACAACACTTTTTATTGTCCTCTTAAGGATTAAATGGTAGCATTCTAACAAGTTAAATTGGAATTTTAAGTTTACAATTAACTCTCCCTTTGCCAATGCTTGTTTTGTTCTAAGAAAAAAATTATAGAAATGATTTAATAATTCAGAATTTTTGATAAATTGGTTTTGTTCTTATCTATATTTCATTAAATGTCTCGCAGGTGGTGAAAAGAGGAGAAACTTCCACGGAGTATGCCTAATCGAGGAAATACGTTGAGCCATTTGCCTGGTAATAAGCGTGCCTTTGTAGAAAGATCTGCATATGATGGAGATGACCGATTCTCCTGGACAAAACGGTGCGTTTTCTACTAGGTGAACATATTTTGAAGTTTATCAAATTATGAATGTCATGCAAAGTTGGAAATGATTAAAAAAAAATTTTGATTGAATTTTAGTTAACTGAATGAGTCATAGAATTTGTAAAGTCATTAAAGTCAGAAAAAATGTAGTTGTGGATACAAATTAATGTTTTTAGAGAACATTTGACATCGATACTATAGTTTAATAACATGCTAAGGATTTGCATATGAAAGAATAATTCAATTGGAATGAAAGTATGCCTCCGAGTGTAGATAAATAATGAATCAGCAAGATTTTTGAAAAAGTATTAAATTAAAACTTTTACAATGTTTCTTAGAATTTAGACTAATGACTTCTTAAATAAAAATGAAATTTATTTTGTTTTTAGATTTTTTTAACTTGATTATATTTGTTCATACCTTTGGTGATGACATCATAATTGTTTAGACTTTGGTAAGCAAGTTTTTTGCATTCTTCGTATGAAGAATTGTTTCACTTGCCCTAAAGTCTAGACACATCATTAGCACTTCTCCGATAGTCTTGAACACTTATAATCAAGTTTATAGTCAAAATAAATTTTTTTTCGGTCATTGTTCAAATGATTATGAGAATTAACTTTAATTATATGATAACTTGAATGTTAATGTTTTTTGTTTCGATCATAAATTTTCAAATTATCCTACCTTTCTTTTCTTGACCATGAAAAATTTTACAAAAATACAATAATAAGTATATAAGATAGAAAAAAAACATATTTCGATGCTAATAGTCTGTAATTTTTTTAATCAAATTATTCATTTGGTTTTTTTTATTTCATTTCATGCTACAAATAATTCTAATGAGGGTAAAAGGCTTCATGCTTGTGATGTTATGAAGATGATGGATCAGGCTCACAAACGTTAGTTTGTGTTTGAAGTATATATTTTTTAGTTAAATTAATTAAAGAATAAACATATTTTTTGGCATCTACAGAAAGGAGAAAGAATTTAGAGTTGTAATTAAGTTAGCTGCACAAGCTGACCCACATCATCTAGGACTCTTTTTGCAAGAGAGGCAAGCAAATGTTCTTCAGAAATCCCTTTAGGTTTTGGACATTGTCTTTCGTGAGTTACCTACTGCTAGATATCAATTTCTTTTTTTAGTTATAATTAGTTATCATATTTTATTTATTGAAATTATTTTTCTGCTAGATTCAAAGATATTGTCATATTATTAATTCCTTTATGGTCCTAGTCTGAGAAACCGTCAGTCATTAGGTGAGGTATTGGGAAGTTAGCGCGGATTTATCAAGGTATCCGTCATAATTGTAATAATAATATTTGTTCATCGGGTCATATATTCTCTATTGCTTGTTTTTTGCATTTTGGTTGTAAGAGGAACTCAAGTCTCGAATAATTTTTTAATGCATTTTTAGTTTCCCCGTTGATGAGATCGGAATGATAATACCCACATACCCACAACATTAAAAAGTTATAAAAATAGTTGTTGGTTCTTTTACGAAGAAATCTGATGTTAAAACGAGTAAAGAGAAAAAAAGAGAGGAAAAAAAGACATCTTTTTTAACTAATTTTAGTGCTAATTACTTGTTAAAGGCGTATAAAGGCATGGGTATAATAAGGTAATAGCAAAGCATTTTGATTACTTGGCCGCCAAATAAACTTTCTTAAACGTCGAGTTCAAGCTCCAAATCGTTCCAAAAGTTTAATTACAACATTAAAAAGTTATAAAAAGAGTTGTTAAGTGCTTTTACGCGCGAATCTGGTGTTAAAAGAAGTACAGGGAAGAAAAAAAGGGAAAAATGAATATATTTGCACTAATTTTATGACTGGTTACTTGTCAAAATAGACCCGTTCCCGATTTCGAGAGGAGTCAATCTTCTTCCTCGGCTATCAAGTGAAATATGAGTGGAAACAAGTAAGAAAAAATAACTATCAGAAACTTTGGTCGGTGTATAAAGACGTGAGTATGACAAGATAATAGCAAGACATTTTGATTACTTGCCCGCCAAGTAAACTTTCTTCAACATCAGGTTCGCGCTCCCAATCATTCCAAAAGTTTAATTGCAACATTAAAAAATTATAAAAAAGAGTTACGGGTGCTTTTACGCACGAATCTTGTGTGAAAACGAGCACATAGAAGAAAAAAATGGTAAAAAAGACATTTTTTTGAATAATTTTAGGAGTTGATTGCTTGTCTGAATGGACCCGTTTCTTGTTTCGAGAGGAGCCAATCTTTGTCTTCAGCTTTCAAGTGTATGTATGAGGTGAAACAAGTAAGAAAAAATAATCATCAGAAACTTCAGTAGCTATGTAAAGGCGTGGGAATGACAAGGTAATAGCAAGACATTTTGATTACTTGGTCACCAAGTAAACTTTTTTCAACGTCAGGTTCGGGCTCCAAATCGTACCAAAAGTTTAATTACAACATAGAAAAGTTATAACAAAAGTGGTTGGTGCTTTTACGCACGAATCTGGTGTTAAAACGAGTACAGAGAAGAAAAAGAGGGAAAAAAAGTTTTTTTTGCTCTAATTTTTGTAGCTGGTTACTTGTCTGAATGGACCCGTTCCGGGTTCCAAGAGGAGCCAATCTTCGTCCTCGGCTGTCGAGTGTATGTATGGGGGGAAACAAGTAAGAGAAAATACTCATCGGAAACTTCGGTCGCTATGTGAAGGCGTGAGAATGATAAGGAAATAACAATGCTTTTCGATTAATGGTCACCAAGTAAACTTTTTTCAACGTCGGGTTCGCGCTCCAAAACGTCCCAAAAGTTTAATGGCAACATAAAAAAGTTATAACAAGAGTGATTGATTCTTTTACGCACGAATCTGGTGTTAAAACGAGTACAGACAAGAAAAAGAGGGGAAAAAGGCATTTTTTTCATTAATTTTCGTGGCTGGTTACTTGTCTGAATGTTCCCGTTCTGAGTTCCGAGAGGAGCAAATCTACGTCATCGGCTGTCAAGTGTATATATGAGGGGAAACAAGTAAGAAAAAATAATCATCGGAAACTTCGGTCGATATGTGAAGGTGTGGGAATGACAAGATAATCGCAAGACATTTTGCTTACTTGGTCACCAAGTAAACTTTTTTCAACGTCGAATTCGGGCTCCAAATCGTCCCAAAATTTTAATTGCAACATAAAAAAGGTATAACAAGAGTGGTTGATGCTTTTACGCACGAATCTATTGTTAAAACGAGTATAAAGAAGAAAAAGAGGGAAAGAGGTTTTTTTTTTCGGTAATTACATGGGCTGGTTACTTGTTTGAATGGACCCGTTTCGGGTTCCAAGAGGAGCGAAACTTTGTCATCGGCTGTCAAGTGTTTGTATGAGGGGAAACAAGAAACAAAAACATAACCATCGGAAACTTCAGTCGCTATATAAAGGCTTGAGAATGACAAGGTAATAGCAAGTCATTTTGATTACTTTGACACCATGTAAACTTTTTTCAACGTCGGGTTCGGGGTCCAAATCGTCCAAAAGTTTAATTGCAACATAAAAAAGTTATAACAAGAGTGGTTGAGGCTTTTACGCACGAATCTGGTGTTAAAACGAGTACGGATAAAAGAAAGAGGGAAAGAAAGTATTTTTTCACATTAATTTTAAGGGCTGGTTACTTGTCTGAATGGACCCGTTTCGGGTTCCAAGGGGAGCCAATCTTTGTCCTCGGCTATTAAGTGTATGTATGAGGGGAAAGAAGTACGAAAAATGATCATCGAAAACTTTGGTTGCTATGTGAAGGCGAGGGAATGACAAGATAATAACAAAGCATTTTGATTACTTGGTCACCAAGTAAACTAATTTCAACGTCGAGTTCGGGCTCTAAATCATCACAAAAGTTTAATTGCAACATAAAAAGTTATAACAAGAGTGGTTGGTGCTTTTACGCACGAATCTGTTGTTAAAAGAAGTACAGAGATGAAAAAAAGGGAAAAATGCATTTTTTGCACTAATTTTAGGGGCTGGTTACTTGTCTGAATGAACCCGGTCTGGGTTTCGAGAGGAGCCAATCTTCGTCATCGGCTGTCAAGTGTATGTACGAGGGGAAACAAGTAAGAAAAAATAACTATAAGAAACTTCGGTCGCTATGTGAAGACGTGGGAATGACAAGGTAATAGTAAGGCATTTTGATTACTTGGTCACCAAGTAAACTTTTTTCAACGTCAGGTTCGGGCTCCAAATCGTACCAAAAGTTTAATTACAACATAGAAAAGTTATAACAAGAGTGGTTGGTGCTTTTACTCACGTATCTGGTGTTAAAACGAGTACAGATAAGAGAAAGAGGAAAAAAAAAAGAAATTTTTCGCACTAATTTTAGGGGCTGGTTACTTGTCTGAATGGACCCGTTCTGGGTTTTGAGAGGAGTCAATCTTCTTCCTCCGATGTCAAGTATATGTATGAGGGGAAAAAAGTAAGAAAAAATAACCATCGGAAACTTTAGTCGCTTTGTCAAGACGTGGGAATGACAAGTTAATAGGAAGGCATTTTAATTACTTGGTCACCAAGTAAACCTTTTCAACGTCGAGTTAGTGCTCCAAATTGTCCCAAAATTTTAATTGCAACATAAAAAAGTTATAACAAGAGTGATTGGTGCTTTTACGCATGCATCTGGTGTTAAAATGAGTACAAATAATGGAAAGAGGGAAAAAGACATTTATTTGCACTAATTTTAGGGGCTAGTTAGTTGTCTGAATAGAACCGTTCCGGTTCCGAGAAGAGTCAATCTTCGTCCTCCTATGTCAAGTGTATGTCTGAGGGGAAACAAGAAAAAATAACCATCGGAAACTTCGGTCACTATGTGAAGACGTGAGAATGAGGTAATAGCAAGACATTTTGATTACTTGGTCACCAAGTAAACTTTTTTCAACGTCGGGTTCAGGCTCCAAATCATCCCAAAAGTTTAATTGCAACAAAAAAAAGTCATAACAAGAGTGGTTGATGTTTTTACGCAAGTATCTGATGTTAAAACGAGTAAAGATAAAAGAAAGAGGAAAAAAAGCAATTTTTTGCATTAATTTGAGGGCCTAGTTACTTGTCTGAATGGACCCTTTCCGGGTTCCGAGAGGAGCCAATCTTCGTCTTCCGATGTCAAGTGTATGTATGAGGGGAAAAAAGTAAGAAAAAATAACCATCGAAAATTTCGGCCGTCATGTGAAGACAATAGAATGACAAGGAAATAACAAAGCATTTTGATTACTTCGTTACTAAGTAAACTTTTTTCAATGTCGCGTTCGTTCTCCAAATCATCCCAAAAGTTTAATTGCAAGATAAAAAAGTTATAACAAGAGTTGTATTTTCTTTTACGCAGGTATCTGGTGTTAAAACGAGTACAGATAAGAGAAAGTGGGAAAAAAGACATTTTTTGAACTAATTTTAGGGGCTGGTGACTGGTATGAATGGACCTGTTCTGGGTTTGAGAGGAGCTAATCTTCGTCTTCCGATGTCAAGTGTATGTATGAGAGGAAACACGTAAGAAAAAATAACCAACGAAAACTTCGGTCGCTATGTGAAGACGTGGGAATGACAAGGTAATAGAAACGAATTTTGATTACTTGGTTACCAAGTAAACTTTTTTCAACGTGGGGTTCGTGCTCCAAATCTTTCAAAAAGTTTAACTGCAACATAAAAAAGTTATAACAAGAGTTGTTGGTCCTTTTAAGCACGTATCTGGTGTTAAAATGAGTACAGATAAGAGAAAGAGGGAAAAAAGGCATTTTTTGCACTAATTTTAGGGGCTGGTTACTTTTCTGAATGTACCCGTTCTGAGTTTCAAGATGAGTCAATCTTCGTCCTCCGATGTCAAGTGTATGTATGAGGGTAAACAAGTAAGAAAAAATAACCATCGGAAACTTAGGTCGCTATGTGAAGACGTAGGAATGAAAAAGTAATAGCAATGCATTTTGATTACTAGATCACCAAGTAAACTATTTTCAACGTCGGCTCGTGCTCTAAATCATCCAAAAAGTTTAATTACAACATAAAAAAGTTATAACAAGAGTGGTTGGTGCTTTTACGCACGTATCAGGTGTTAAAACAAGTACAGATAAAAGAAAGAGGGAAAAAATGTACTTTTTGCACTAACTTTAGGAGCTAGTTACTTGTCTGAATGGACCCGTTCCGGGTTTCGAGAGAAGCCAATCTTCTTTCTCCAATGTCAAGTATATGTATGAGGGGAAACAAGTAAGAAAAAATAACCATCAGAAACTTCGATCGCTGATTGAAGACGTGAGAGTGACAAGGTAATAGCAAGGCATTTTGATTACTTGGTCACCAAGTAAAGTTTTTTCAACGTCGGGTTCAGGCTGAAAATCATCCTAAAAGTTTAACTGCAACATAAAAAAGTTATAACAAGAATGGTTGGTACTTTTACGCACTTATATGGTGTTAAAACGAGTACAGATAAGAGAAAGAGGCAAAAAAAACACTTTTTTGCACAAGTTTTAGGGGCTAGTTACTTGTCTGAATAGACCCGTTCTGGGTTCTGAGAGGATCCAATCTTCGTCCTCCGATGTCAAGTATATGTATGAGGGGAAACAAGTAAGAAAAAATAACCATCAGAAACTTCGGTCGCTATGTGAAGCCATTGGAATGACAAGGTAAAAGCAAAACATTTTGATTACTTGGTCACCAAGTAAACTATTTTCAACGTCGAGTTCGTGCTCCAAATCGTCCCAAGAGTTTAATTACAACATAAAAAAGTTCTAACAATAGTGGTTGGTGCTTTTACGCACGTATCAGGTATTAAAACGAGTACAGATAAGAGAAAGAGGAAAAAAATGTACTTTTTTGAACTAATTTTAGGAGCTGGTTACTTTTTTTAATGGACCCGTTCCAGGTTTCGAGAGGAGTCAATCTTCTTTCTCCGATGTCAAGTATATATATGAGGGGAAACAAGTAAGAAAAAATAATCATCGGAAACTTCGGTCGCTATGTGAAGGCGTGAGAATGACAAGGTAATAGCACGGCATTTTGATTACTTGGTCACCAAGTAAACTTTTTTCATCATCGAGCTCGGGCTCCAAGTTATCCCAAAAGTTTAATTGCAACATAAAAATGTTATAACAAGAGTGTGGTTGGTGCTTTTAAGAACGTATCTGGTGTTAAAACGAGTACATATAAGAGAAATAGGCAAAAAATATATTTTTTTGCACTAATTTTAGGGGCTGGTTACTTGTCTGAATGAATCCGTTACGGGTTCCGAGAGGAGCAGATCTTCGTCCTCAGATGTCAAGTGTATGTATGAGGGGAAAAAAGTAAGAACAAATATTCATCGGAAACTTCGGTTGCTATGTGAAGACGTGAGAATGACAAGGTAATAACAAGGCATTTAGATTACTTGGCCACCAAGTAAAAGTTTTTCAACGTCGGGTTTGGGCTTTAAATCGTCCCAAAAGTTTAATTGCTACATAAAAATGTTATAACAAGAGTGGTTGGTGCTTTTACACACGTATCTGGTGTTAAAACGAGTACAGATAAGAGAATGAGGGAAAAAAATGCATTGTTTCACACTAATTTTAGGGGCTGGTTACTTGTCTGAATGGATCCGTTACGGGTTCCGAGAGGAAGAGATCTTCGTCCTGAGATGTCAAGTGTATCTATTAGGGGAAACAAGTAAGAAAAAATAACAATCAGAAACTTCGGTCGCTATGTGAAGACGATGGGATAACAAGGTAATAACAAGACATTTTGATTACTTGGCTACCAAGTAAAATTTTTTCAACGTTGGGTTCGCTCTCCAAATTGTCGCAAAAGTTTAATTGATACATACAAAAGTTATAAAAAGAGTGGTTGGTGCTTTTACGCACGTATCTGGTGTTAAAACGAGTGCAGATAAGAGAAAGAGGGAAAATGCATTTTTTTGCAATATATTTAGGGGCTGGTTACTTGTCTGAATGGAACCGTTGTGGGTTCTGAGAGGAGCTAATCTTCGTCTTCCGATGTCAAGTGTATGTATGAGGGTAAACAAGTAAGAAAAAATAACCATCGGAAACTTCGGTCGCTATGTGAAGACGTGAGAATGATAATGTAATAGCAAGGCATTTTGATTACTTGGTCACTAAGTAAACTTTTTTCAACGTCATGTTCGGGTTCCAGATCATCCCAAAAGTTTAATTTCAAGATAAAAAAGTTATAACAAGAGTTTTTGGTGCTTTTACGCATGTATCTAGTGTTAAAACGAGTATAGATAAGAGAAAGATGGAAAAATGCATTTTTTTGCATTAATTTTATGGGATGGTTACTTGTCTGAATGGACCCGTTCCGGTTTTTTAGAGTATCCATTCTTCGTCCTCGGTTCTCAAGTGTATGTCTGAGTGGAAACAAGTAAGAAAAAACAACAATCGGAAACTTCGGTCGCTATATAAGTAATGCATTTTGATTACTTGATCAACAAGTAAAGTTTTTTCAACGTCGAGTTCAGGCTCCAAATCGTTCCAAAAGATTAATGACAATATCACCAGAGAAACGTAGCGTTGACGCATATTGAGCAGCACCGACTCACCGAAATCGGCCACTTTGCCGAGCTGTGCAACGGCTACGACGTCTGGCTCTTGACGAGTCTAGGGAAATACAGTGTGAAACACTTTGCCACCGCCACCGAGAGATTGTGTTTTGATAAAGTCAGACCAGAAACACGTGACCAGGTCCCTTGAACTGCAATTGCTTAAATTTAATAGCAAGTTAATTCATTTATTTCTCCACACTTCTCACGTGAAGATTCAATCTCCGGCCATTGCACTCTGTTACAGCCTACAGTCAAATCGTTCTAACCCGGCTGTCATTTCGGGAGATGGAGACCGGAGAGAAAGCATCTGATAATATTCAGCAGCGAGCCAGCGAATATGGATTAGGAGGACTGCTTTTGTTAATACAGTGGGACCCTTCTTCCTACCTCAAGGCGTGGGCCACATTGGCCGAACCCAGCTAATCTTCTTCCCCCATCGGCGTTGAGATTTTCTTCCGAGATCTTATTTTTGCCCCTCCAAATATGGGATTTGCGGGAAGCTGGAGGGTTTAATGCTCTCTTCTTTATTTCTGTTTTGGGAGGGCGGAGGACTACAAGCCCTAGTCACTTTGGATCTTCCCAACTCTTAGATCGTTTTACATCAGGTTTTCCTCTCGACCTCTCCTTTTCCGCCATGGATTTGTGGGTTTTTTTTCATCGAGCATTTGTTGGAAAATCTTTTTAGTTTCAAATATGTGTTTTTTTTCAATCGTTTCACTATCTTATTCGTTATGTAGCTCATGAATTTATTTCATTCAATTTTCTGTATTCGTGGGACTGTGTAATGTAGAAATTCTCATCCAAGTTTCTGTTGACTAGATTTTGCATAGCAGATCTGTGGTATTTCAGGACATTTTGCCATTTTTAGCTAGATTATAGTGACTGATTGATGATTCACAAATCTGATGAGCTTCTTGAAAATTGACTTGCGATCAATACTTTGCAACTCAAATTTTTATCTTTAGGAGATCGAGTGGAAGCATAGGGAGAAAATGGAGAGAACAGGAAATTGGTTTTCCTCGGTAAAGAAAGCTCTCAGCCCCGACTCCAAGGAGAAGAAACATAAGGTCTAAAGTGCTTCTGTGTCATAAATGTATACATTGGATGAATCTTTAACAATTTCGTTGCAATTATCCCCAGAAATCCAAGTCGAAGAAGCAATGGTTTGGGAATCAGAAACAATCCAATCCAGAATCTGCATTGGAAGATGTCGTCACGGCCCCTCCTCCCCAGCCAGTAGAATTGAAATCAAGCTGTGTTGTGAATGAAGAGAGTAGTTGTGGTGGCTCCATTGAAGTTCCTACTGCTGGGTCGGTGACAGCCTCGGTTGCTGCATCTGCAAATGTTCCAGACATGATCCAGATTCCCCCAAAAACTCAATTTAGCGGAAAATCAATGGAAGAAGTGGCGGCAATCAAGATTCAAACAGCATATCGAAGATATTTGGTACAAATTCTTTAATTTCTTCATTTTCACAGAATGATAATTTTGAATGAGTTGTGTTTTGTAATGATATCATGACTTTAGGCTAGAAGGGCATTGCGGGCTTTGAGGGGGGTTGTGCGGCTCGAAAAACTCATGGAGGGCTCTGTTGTGAAACGTCAAGCTGCAAATACTCTGCAGTGCATGCAAACTCTTGCTCGAGTGCAATCTCAAATTCGATTTAGGAGGATCAGAATGCTGGAGGAGACTCAAGCTCTTCAAAAACAGCTTCTGCAGAAACATGCTAAAGAGCTTGAGGTTTTTCTCCACTTTGCCTTAATTGGCCCTTTCTTCCCATTCCAAAATGAATCTATTCCATCTTGTGGGAGAATTCCCTTGGAATTTCACCTGGCATAGTGCATTGCACATTCTATCTTATCAGAATTTTTTCAAACAGATGGGGGAGGAATGGGATGACAGCTTCCAATCAAAGGAGCAAATTGAAGCGAATCTATTAAGCAAATATGAGGCAGCAATGAGAAGGGAGAGAGCGATGGCTTATTCGTTTTCTCATCAGGTTATTACTCTCTCATGTCCATGTTATGACCGATTTTATTGAAGCTCCACTTAGGTCTGTGACAAGCTAAATGTATTCATAGTGTTCGGCTCACCTGTAGTTGATAATGTCTATATTACCAGCAAACTTGGAAAAATTCTTCGAGATTTGTAAACCCAATGTTCATGGATCCAAGCGATCCCAACTGGGGCTGGAGCTGGTTAGAACGATGGACGGCTGCTCGACCATGGGAAAGCCGGGCAGAGAAAGAGCCGAGTAGCGAAAAAACATCCACAAAAAGCGTAAGGCGCAGCTTTTCTCCCGGAGAAATAGGCAAGTCTTATACGAAATACCAGCTGAATGCAGAAACAAACTCCCCCACAGCCAGAGCGAAGGCAAACAAACCAACTTTCGAGTCTCCTTCGACTCCTTCCAAGCCAGCACTGCCTGCTTCAACGAGAGAAACAAAGGCCCCTAGCCCGAGGAGCAGCCGGGCTGTAGAAGATGAGTGGAAAAGCGTGGCTAGCGTACAGTCAGATCGGCCAAGAAGGCATAACATGGAGGGTGGATCATCGGTGAGGGATGATGAAAGCATGGGCAGCTCCCAAGCGGTGCCAAGCTACATGACCCCAACCAAATCTACGAGGGCTAGATCCAAGTCGCAGAGCCCTTTTACAATGGAGAAGAGTGAAGCCCTAGGAAAAGAATCGCCTGCGCCTCCCAAGAAGCGCCTGTCACTTACACCTTCACCCGCCCTGGGGAAGGCAGCACTCAGGTCCAAGAAGCAGCTTCAACATCGGAGTGGGCACTTGAGTCTAGTCACATAAATTGATGAAACTTGATTTTTTTTTCTCAGTTTGAAAGGGTTGATTGCATATGTATAATTTTATCCATCTCGACGCTATTGTGGTGCATTCTTTCGTTTGTTGTATCGTGATCCTCGCTGTGTAATAATGATCAAAGTTCAATTGTAAAGATACTGAATTGGAGTCAGCTTCATGTGTACTGGTAGAAAATGGGTATATTAAATCTGGTTATTCAAGTGAACATTGAGAAGCATGTGATTGGTCAGTATCCCTCAAACGACAAGCTTAGATGCTGAAAAAGGAATTCGGCGATGCGTGAAAATGAAATTGAAAAGGATAATGGCATGGAGGCTCCAGGAACAGGGTGACCCAGCAGTCGATCACGGGTCTCAGCACATCGCGCATCAATGCACTGCCAAACCAGAATCATTAAGTGATCAAGTGGAATCGTCTTACATTTGCTAAGCGTTGAGCGTTCTATTCAAAGCAAGGCTGGGTCCCCAGAACCAGTAAGCACCGGCACAGAGTTCGTGGCTGCTTCTTCCTCCCTCCTACGTTTCCAAAGACAGCACCATTGCTTCGTCCTCCCCCGTTTTCTTCCATCAGCTCACATCCATGGCCGTCTCCACAATTTTTTTCAATTCGGCCTTGGTACAAAACGCAGATATGACGGGGTTTCAAATTACCAAGTTTAAATTTTTCTATCGTCCGGTTGGCGTGACAGGTGGAGGGCAGGGATTGGGTGTCAGAAAGAAAGCGCTCTTCCCTATGGCACAAGTCAGATTTTGTTGTCGTCTGGGGCTTCCTTGCTCGATCGATCAATCTGCGAATGAACTCAAAACCACGTGAGTAGGAGGAGCGTGCGGATGCGCGCGTGGCAACTCATGTCTGTACACGCTTGCATTTTTGGTCTGGCTTTTTCACTCCTCCGATACCTTTCCCTCCCAATCTCCACAAAAAAACAAACTTCAGAGAGGGTTGGGAACTGAGAGCAGAGGGAGGCCGGGTCAGTTCCTCAGTTAGGGCTTTTTTAGCTGCCTCCATTCTCTCTTTCTTCCCCGGGGCCGCAGACACCTCCGGTAACAACTCTCATCGCCCAAAATGCTTCATATGCTGAGCTTTCTTTTCATCACTCTTATGTTGTAGCTCTTCATTTTAATGCCATCCTTTTTTTTCGTGAAAAGTTTCTGCTGCTACGACGGAAATGCCGTGGTTTGACTCTCAACTTGTGAAACCATGAATCAAAAGCTGTCTTTGTTTATTTTCGCTACTAATTTTGAGTGCTTCTTGAGCTACATTTGCATTTATTATACTCAGTTTCTTGCTCTGTTTTCTTCGTCAAAAAATGGGGTCTGCTTCTTCCCATGCGTGATTAGATCCCGTCGGGTTTGAAGCTGAAACACTGAACGGCGATAAGGTTCATTGTTCAGATGTTTCCAAGTCGGATAAACAAAATGATCCTGCCTGTGTTCTGATTGCCATTGATTTCTCGCTGTCCCTTTGGCGTCCATTTTTCATCCATTTACTCCTAAGCACTGGTGTATAAGATGAGCGTCAAGTGGAAAAAGCAGAGAGATTTGTGGGTGCTTCTTGGACACTTTTAAACTGCCCAACGTCTGCGAACTTGTTTCTTGCGTATCATATATGTGCTTGTATGCATCGAATCTGGTCTCTTTGCAGCTTGTTTCTCATCCAGCAATTCTCTGAGTGATTGCAGGTGCTTTTCGGCGGGGAGAAGTACGGTTTCTTTTTCTACCTGCTTTTGCTGAAATAAGCGTTAGACATGCAGACCCCAAAAGGAAAGTAAGACTTATTCAAGACTTTCATCAGCGATCTGATTTTAAAAGTGCTTCATTTTCCCCTCTGAAATTTCTGCTGGATTGTTTGATACTGGTTCCGCCGTCCAGGCATACCTTCTTTTAATTGCTGTTTGTGTATGAGTGCAGAATCGGCTCCATCGAAGTACCTCCAAGAAAATCCCCAACAACACCTAGAACTGCTAGTCAGCTCAAGACACCTGGATCAGATTCTGATTCCATCACCTCCTCTCCACACCCAGCCAACCGGATATCAAAGGAAAAGAGTCCAAGACTTGCTGACCGAAAATCTCCTCGTAGTCCTGCAGCTGAGGTAATATTGATTCAATTCGCAGAACCCCCATCAAGTTATTATTGTAGAAAGAACTCATGGTCTGTGTTATTCTAAGTCACATAGAGACATGAATGTTGTAGTGCTGTTTCTTACCATTATCCCTTTTTTATTCTCAGATTCAGAAGAAACGTCCCAGCAGGGTGTCTGAATTGGAGTCCCAGCTTTCCCAGCTCAAAAAGGAACTGAAGGCGGCAAATGACCAACTCATCTCATCTGAGTCATGTAAGAGGAAGATTCAGGAAGAGGCTGACGGTGCAAAAAAGGAGCTTTTAGCTACGAGCAAATTGCTCGAGGAATCTCAGAAGCAGATGCTCGAGCTTTCTGCATCTGAGAAAAATTGCTTCCAAGAGGTTTGTGAATTCCCTGGGGATGGAGAGCTTGAAACTATCAGGAAAGAACATTCAGGCGATGCTATTGCCTTGGCTACTGCTACTAATGAAGTTCAAAAGCTCAAGGCTCAACTTGAGGCTGTTTCTCAATTTGAGGCCACAGAGAGTAAGCATGCTGATTCTGGGCGTGATGAGATCCAGGGCTTGAGAGTAGAACTTGCTGACACTCTCTCTTTAGTTGAGAAACTGAAAGATGAACTCGGAAAGGGAAAGGAATCTGAGTCTCAGGCTTTGGATGTTTTAAGAAGAACACAGATTCAATTTGAAACAGTGAATACTACAGTAGAAATGCTCCAAACAGATGGACTCAAAGCCATGGAGGCTTATAACTCCTTATCTTTAGAGTTAGAACAATCTAAAGTCCAAGTTAGATCATTGGAGGAACTTCTTAATCAATTTCAGGCTGATTTTCCCAATGCTGGCAGCAAAAGTTTGGAGGATCCTTCTCTAGTGGAAAATGGAGGAAACAAAGAAATGAAGCGAAAACCTGATCAAAACTCTCTGAGATTTGAGGTACTTCAGTTGAAATCTGCATTAGAGGCAGCCGAAATAAAGTACCATGAAGAATGTGTTCAAAGGACATTGCAGATGAGGAGTGCTTATGAACAAGTGGAACTGACAAGATCTGAGGCAGATCAGAAACAGCTTGAATTGGAAGCTGAGCTGAAGAAAGCCAAGGCTCAAATCGAGCAATTGAAGACACAATTGATGAATAAAGAAACTCACTTGCAGAAACTTTTGGAGGAGAACAAGGAGCTTAGCTTAGAGAACAACACAAACTTACCCGGTGAAGGAAAAGAATCTCAACTTGCAGTGGATCTAAAGAAGTCAGAAGCTGATGTGGTTCAGTTGAGAGAGAAACTGGCTGATAAGGATTTGGAATTACTTTGCACTACTGAGGAGAATGAAATGCTGAAGAGGGATATTAACCAGAAGGAAACAGAAAACATGAAAACAAATGAAATGGCCGAAGCAGCCAAGGCCAGAGAGGGAGAGGCTTTGATGAAACTTAGCCAAGCTACAGATGAGGCTGATAGAAATAGCCGAAAAGCAGCTAGAGCTGCAGAGCAGCTTGATGGAGCACAGGCTGCTAACTCGGAAATGGAGGCTGAGTTGAGGAGGCTAAAAGTACAAGCAGACCAGTGGAGAAAGGCGGCCGAGGCTGCTGCTTCAATGCTTTCACCTGGAAACAATGGCAAGTATGTGGAGAGAACTGTTTCTCTAGATAGCAACCATGCAATGGGCTCGCCATATTTAGAAGACCCTGATGATGAGTCACCAAAGAAGAAAAATGGAAATGTGTTGAGGAAGATTGGAGTTTTGTGGAAAAAGGGCCAGAAGTAAATGGTATAAATTTCTTGTGCTACCTTTTACTGAAATTCAGCATATGTTCTGCTTCATACACGTTCTTCGTTTTTTAACAGGCATTTGGACCAGCAGTTCAGCTCCATTGCAGTAAAGGTTATGAGCGGAAGATTTGGGTGATGGAATTTGGAAACTGGAGACGTATGGTATAAATTGGCCAGAGAATATGCTGCTATGTGCATCTTCTTCCCTTATTATGATGAATATATGTAGGAACTTGGGAGTTTTTGTCAAAATTGTCATCTTATTTGGCCCACTTTGCTCTTAATGTTTATCGTGCTTGTAAGAAAACACCATAATCGTTGCTGCTAAGATGCAAAATTGGTGTCTGAGTTTTATCAAGAACCACGCTGATAGAAGATCAAGAGTTGAGATTCATGACAAGATTCTATTTGCATCATACATCGTTGCCAATACGAGCTTTCCAAACTAACCCAGGTGAAAGTGGCAAGGAAAATGGCCAATTGACTGACCATGCCCAAAATTAAACCATGCATTCGCAAAGGATGAGGATCAATGAAACATTTATCCAGGGATGAAAAAGAATAATCATCGGCCAATATGGTATATCATTTCTGTTCTTCAAAATATCTGAAATCAAAACACCTTCTCGATTATAAAAGAATGCTGCGACACTATCTAGCAGTGGGCAGGGCGATGGAATCATTAAACGACACAAAATTCTCAATTCCCACAAAATCGAGCGATCCTGCATTGATGGATGAGTGGATGGAGTGTGAGGATAAATCGTCCGAGTTGGAGTTCCCTCTCTTGCCCACCCTTTCGATCGACAGCACATCTTGAATCTCCTTATGGATGGCCTCATGGATGGCCTCATACTTCCACGAGGCCTCACACACATCAATGCTTTCCCTGCTATTTTCCACATCGATTGAATATCGTACTCGTTGCACAGCGACAGATCGATTATGCCTTGGATATCTCCGCTCTCGATATGTAACTTGGCCTGTCATCGACTCATCATCAAACCATTACTCATAATCAAATTGTTTTCTAAGATGCTACTACTCAAATAAGCCGCATTACCCATTGTACTATGTTGCGGCAGTTGAAGCCAAAACTGTTCGATATGGCCTCCTGACCTGATATCAACTCCAGAAGAATCACCCCGAAGCTATAGACATCGCTCTTGTCGGTTAACTGTTGTGATGTATAATATCTGTGAATAAAAAAAGCAAAGAACAATTGAATTTAATAGCCAAAACTCCCATCTCAACTTTCGGGTGGCAGAAAGAAAAAGCGCTTACTCAGGATCCAAATAACCGACCGTCCCTCGACCAATGCTAGAGACATGGGAGGTGCCATCTACTGCAAGCTTGGGAAGCCCAAAATCCGAAACCTTGGCTTTCATGTGCTTGTCTAAAAGAATGTTGCTGCTTTTCAAGTCCCTGCGAATGATCGCAGGTACGCACCCCGTGTGAAGATATTCGATCCCTGATAAGCATATATCCGCACAAAGAGTCAACCAAAATAACTCATTTTATTACACCCCTTTCTACAAAAACCATGAAGAGATTCTGCTTAGCCTCTGGCCGCATCTTCAGCAATCTCAAGCCGCTTAATCCAATTCATACTTCGTTCATGTGTTAATTGGCCTATGAAAAATCAAATCACCTATAAGCATTCTTTCATGCCCACCAATTCATGTCAGATCCATTTACCGTAGAGATGCTCCTTGAGAGTTCCGCTGAGCATGAACTCGTAAACAAGCATGCTCCTCCCTTCTTGAGAATATCCGAGAAATTGTACAAGGTTCCTGTGATGAATCCTTGACAAAAGTGTCACCTGCGCAACCATGGAAATATTCCACAAAAATGATTCTTTCCATTGTGATGAATACAATCGATAAAAAAAAAAAAAAACAATGTTGATACGAAACAAAGAATGACTTTCTTTAATTAAAATTACATCCTTCAGCACCTCGTTTGAAAATTCTCGCTTTCCTTGAAAAGAATTATTCGTCAGGACTTTAACAGCAATTTCTTTTCCATCACGTAATTTACCATAGTATACGACTCCAAAACCTCCCGACCCAATTTTCCTCTCAAAATTTCTGGTGGCGTCTTCAATTTCGTCCACACTGAAACAGTGCGCTGGATCTTTCGGTGCATCGCTATTAGAAGAAACTAGCCTCTGCACAGGCAGAGATTGCCTAAAAGAAGCTATAAGATAGGGAGAATGGTTAGATTAAGACAAGTTGAGTAACTTAATTACTATAATGGACAGGCTGAGGCCTATACCTTGCAAACTAGGTTTTTTGGTTTTTCTTCCTTTTCGCAAGCATAAACATGCAACTATAGTAGCTATCAGCAGGACAGCAACACCAACTGCTAAAGCTATAATTATACTAGCATGGATTTTTTTTCCACCCTGCGTACTGAGATTGACATTTCCAGAGTAGCTGGAAGAATACGTAAGAAATACAGTTCAACACTTTGATTAAGAGGTCTGAAAAATAAGCTAAAATGAGGAACTCTCTCCAGCATAGTATTGACAAGAGAAGAACTAATGGCTCCTAGGACTTACTATAGCCAACAAACAAGTTTTCAACCATGTTCAATAGTTCAAAATGAACTTGAATCATTCCATTAAGGATAGTCAATTTTTCCTTTACCGTTGCTTCTCATGAAACACAGTTTCCTGAGAGCATTCATTATACTGTGCATATGTATTTCTATTTTGTGAGTAAAAAACTAACACTCGCTCAAAAACCAAGCTTTTACTGAGAAGACCAGGCGGCACTCTTCCTGATAACATGCTATTTTGCACATACCTACAACAAACATATGAAGAAGACATAATATTCATATCTAAGGAACACTAGGATCGCATCAAGTCCATCGTCAATTCAGAAGAGAAATGAAGTAGCCATTCATAAAGGATGGATATCAAATTTGGTAGATTCATTAAAGAGGAAGGCAGACCTCCAGTCAACTGATTATTCTCGAGATGCCTATAAATACAAACATCACAATTACCTTAGAAACATTTTAAACATCCAGATACGAAAACAAAGTTTAGAGATTACAGGATCTCCAGGTCCACACATCCAGTAAAATCAGGAATCGAACCAACTAATGAGTTCCCATCAAGCCATCTGCATCCATAATAGTATAAAAAGTCGTCAACTTTCAGTAGAACCAAACCATGGTACTAATAAGAGAATATGTTCCTTACAATTCAACTATACCCTGCAGCTTTGCCAAGTCTGAAGGGATGCTCCCAGTCAAATTCCTCTTAGATAATGAACTGCAAACCAACAGGGCCAAATGATCTTACCATTAGATGGGTCAAGGTCCTATCGTGAGAAGACTTCCAAAAAATTATGGCGTAAAACAGAAAAGCATTAAGAATTACATTTTAATTATTTGTGGTTGTCGATTTGAGTTACACAAAAACCATGACCATGGCACAGGCAAACATGGATCGCCACCTTCTTCATCCCAGCCTACCGAGGAAAACTGTGCAACAACATCAGTAATAATTGTCTCTGCAATAAATACAATCCATCATCATATATTTGAAGAACTAACTTACAAAATTATAAGATGGTCCAGGGCTTAAACTCACCAATCAACCCATTGGTCATTAGAATTTTCTACATAAACTAAGTAGATAGAAGCATCATAGTGAGTAGTGATTTACTTAAAGCAATATTCAAACTTACGATCTATAGAGCCTCATTCTTTTGAAGATATTTATTAATCTCCATGGCATTTAGAAGGGGCCCCAAGGACGAGTCTGATGTTTTTCCAAATCTAAAAGACAAAACAAAGGGAAGGGATAGGTTTGTAAAGCTGGTTCATAGAGTCGATATTTCCCCTGGGCATTCTCCTCGATGTTCACAACCGCTTTGCTGAGATCAGGGGAACCAGGCAGTAGTAGCCTGAATTTTCGTGAATCCTGTAAACTCAAATCTTCAATTTCAGAAAAATAGGTGACTGCCCATCCAAAACCAGGAAATCCATCCAAATTCAAACGATAAGTTAACGATCCATTTCTACCCACAACAGCCGTTTGCATAACCTTTTCAGGAGGTCTGGTGTCTATGTCGACATGGATTGGCGCTTTTTGGTTGACACTTTTTCAGTACCGGCTGCAACATCAACAAGGTAATTTGCTCTTTTTACAGTGTCTGACTCCCATAGACGATCAAATGGATCATCAGGATACTTGCAAATCCATACTCAAAACTCAATTTACAAGAAACTCTAAAGACTCAGTAAATACGATGTTCGTACCTCACTGGTGCTTTGGAATCCGCCCCAAAATTTATCCTTGCAAAGACACTGGGATAAAACTGATTTTCAAATTCTGTGTAATAAATTGAGCCATTAAATTGACGGAGCTCAAGAGTGGATATAAATGGTTGTCCGGTGGTGGCATTGGATAAGCACACACTCGTTGTAGGACTTGTTGATAAAAATATTAGCTCTCTGACCTCTATTGTACTAGCATCGGATATGACAATCGTTGACCAACGTGTTGCTCCGAGAGATCAAATTTTGGATAAACATTATTTTCATCAAAGTTTCCATGCAAGACTGATGCTCTGATAAGGTACCTAGTTCTACTTGTTACATTAAGCGTATAACAGTACTTCCTCGAATCAGCTGGAAAAACTCTAACTGTCTTGTATTGCTTTCGTGTCTCATTTGCAACTGATATATTTGTCTTCCCTCCAAGATGAATTTGATCATCCGGATTCCATTTTAGACCGATTTGATCGGTGAAACTTTCGTCACCTCCACAGTCCAAACTTAAAAACCCTGTTTCAACAGCCATAACATGTATTAGTGTACAATAACACCGCACTGTCTGTTTTTTTCCTCCATCCAAACCCACTTATATATTGCATTAGATGAACATTTTTAAGTGTTCCATCCGCTTGACCCCAGAAAATCAATTTCTATATATAATTACCCATTGTTTCTTTCAACCATAGATCTTGTGAACTCCATCAATACCAGTCCATTGCCTCCATCTGATTTCTCTAAGAACATACTTGTGGTTCCCGTGTATGAATATTGATCACCAAACAAACTCATTACAGAAAAATGTTCGTTTACAACTTTAACATCAGAGGCAAACATTTAATAACCGATAAAAATACACAGCAGATGATTAAAATTAAAATTAAAATGGAGAAAAGTCAGAACTTGTATTCACAAATCATCAAATAGATTGAACGTCAAAAACTATCACAGGAAACAAATAGATTGAAATTGATTTGCAGGTATTCCATAGGATCAGGGTACCTGGCATATGAGCGAAGGAGGGGCTGACGCAGAGCAAAAGAGAGAAGACGAGGAGCCAAGTCTCCATGATCAAACTAGGAAAGGTAAAGGCGACCCGAGACTTAAAACTAAATCATTAAGGTTTAAAAGGCAAAATAGGAAAAGATGGGAAGGAAAGGTGAGTCCCAGTCTCCCAACTGAAACACAGTAACACGTAAAGAAACTCATCTCGCTGTTTCGCAATGTAGTGTGAGAAGGGAAATGACGAGGCAGGTAGGCGCATCAAAAACAATAATTTCTGCTCAAATCAACCGACTCAGCTGATGCCGGAATAGGGAAAACGAGCGAAAGTGAAGGGAGGATGGTAACACTAAATGGAAAGAAAGAGTTGAGGTTTTAGATTCGAGGCGAACGGTGTAGGACCCATGTAAGGTGGCAAAGAGATGGTCAGGGATGGACTGTAGTGGGTTGCAGTATATGAGATGATGTGTAGGGACGAGATTCCCTCGTCAGGTCTACAACCCACCATGAACGCCGAGCTTCTCTCAAAGCACGATTAAAAATACACTCTTTCCGTTGTGCATATAACTCGTTATAATTACGACGACATGGAAAAAAAGCCCGTTTTACTTTTTCTGGAGAGCATACTAGAGTAGGTGGGGCAGCTCCTTAGCCCGACGATGTAAACAATTATTTGCGGGGAACGAATTGTCAGTGATCACTTCAACGATGTAAAATTTATTTGATATTTGTCAGCAAGTATTCGATTATTACTTCATTTTTTGCTGAAGAACAAAGGCTTCTCCAGCCCCATGTCTTCACACAATTGCTTGAAAAACACTGAACACAAAGGACACATCTTCCCGGAAGAAAGAAAGGAAAAACAAATAGACGGTAGAAATAAAGAGAGAGACCGTCTTAACGTCCATCTATTCGTTCAAAGTTCGTTTAAGTTCGAAGAATTCGCCGCAAAGAAATAATGTTTGAACCATGCACTACAAATACTCTGAAAGGAGAGAGGGAGGTTGAATATTCATGTAAAGATGGCATCTTTTAGTAACTAAAAAATAGCGAGCACAAGCATGGCAATGCAAAGGCTCACGAACAAGAAATGGGTAGATAAACATGCAGGGAAAATCTCAAGTTCACGCTTCACAATCTGAGACCAGTGTGTGACACGTGCAGCAGCCTTGACTGGGCAAGCTTCCTCCCACCTTAAAAGTCTCATACAACCATTAAAAGTCTCAAAATCAGCGCCATGCAATATTACATGTTTTACATCTCCAATATTATTACTGCACGTTTCTAATAAGCTGTGCCCCAGCGCTTCGAAAAGAAACTGACTTGTACAACACAAAACACTAGTACATATACAGTACATGCTTACATGGTAAACGTGACATGAACCCTGAGGCCTCTTCCGGTTTGGTTGGTGGGCAGCACTCCAACCTGAGCTGCCATGTCCTAAGACCATCACAATTACATTACCACTCCATTGGTCCGAGATCCAAGAGCAAAACTTTTACAACGAATCAAAGATTTATTTCTATACTAATGACCAAGCCTCCATCAGAAAATGGCTTTTTTCTTTTACAAAAAACGCACTTCCATACACATTTTTTACCACATTTACACTATGTTAACATTAACAGAACCCATTTTTGCACCTAGGCTAAATGGATGCAGCGATCCAGAAGCCCAGGTTCAGGTACAACCATTCAAACATCTGCATTGAATCCGCATCTTCCCAGTTAAATGCTATAAGTTGAGCTTATACACGTCATATGAATGGTGCAACTTGTGTCATTCTAAACTATATATCCCAAACTGACATTTCCCGTTCACCTGAAACAAAAATAAAAAAGAATGGTCGTCAGAAGCCAAGTAGCAAGAAAATAAATGAAGCGGGTCAAGGGAGGACAAGTACAGAAATCATTTCATCAATGATTTATGTACCGATGCGATATATCCAAAGCTACTCTCTCCGAGCAAACCATTAGTACAATTGCTACTGTGGTAGTTACATAAGAATCTAAATAAATTTCCAACTCTTCTCCTTTGACAATAACATTTCTCGCATCTCTCTAGTTAGAAGTTAAAGGGCTAGCATATCATAGTATTAGATTTAAGTGTGATTCCAATGTTTATTTGATTCAAGTTAGTCAGACCCAAATTATGAATCCACGTCTCATTTTTGTTTTCTCTATAAACTCATACAAGATAGTGTCTAAAGAATTTGTAGTTTTATTTCGACTTGACAGTAGATTTATTCTTCTGTCAGTGGCTTTTTTTCCAAATGCGGTTTTTCACATAAATTCAATGTCTCATGTCAGTATTTTCTTTTTCCAAATATCGTTTGTTTTATAACAAATAAACTGTAGTTTCTAAATCCAACAACACATAATCTTCTTGTTTGTTAGGAAAATCTCCACAAACAGTAAGGAATGCATACTGCAATCACCCTTGTATCTATGTATCCTCAATATATTTCGCATGAACTTTAAGAGCTCAATAGCTGCTTTAACTCTCACTTTAAAGATGACTGGTCAGTTAGCAGTTTCCCTTTTGTATGGTGGATGGCAGAAAAGGTATGTTAAAGAAAATGGGCATTGTTCATTCCTTTTGCGATAAAAAAGAAGGCCCACAGCAAATGAAAAAATGCCAAACGGCCAAAAATGGCAAAGATAAAAAGCATATAAATATAATTAGATTGGAGGCTTCTATGCACAACAAATATGTTTAAAATGTGGAGGAAAATGCATACTTACAATTGATTCAAAATCAGGACTAGACAAGTTAATGGTGAGATTCCTCATCAATAACAAAACCTGCACGATCAGCAAGCCCGATTATACACCATTCATGCCTTTTCCAGAATATAATAGGGAAAATACAGCTTCAGCATCAAGAAGATAAATTTTTGGCATGTCTTCGGGTAATGAAATGGTTCAATGTAGAGAATTAAGAAAGTGCTCTTCTAATGTTTTAATGAATAAAGATCCCAAGCGATTTCGTATTGAATTTGACAATTCTGAATATTTGATTTATTTCATTAAGTCTATACAATAGTTTTGTTTAATGCATTTTTAAATCAATTAGGGTCACACGTGACAATAGCTAAACGAACTCACAGTTTCGAAGTTTATAGGATCCATCTCCTTGAGTTTCTGTACATGTCCTTCGCCATCCGGATCAAAAACACTACCAATGAAGCCATAAACCTCAGAAAAATCTGGTATGCCTGTGGAATATTGGTAAAATAACAGTTAGCAGTCTCATGTTTGTCCTATATCGACCATAGCCCTTGCAATGTGAGTACATGATGGTTCCAATAATTACCATGAAGTAGAGGAGCCTCTTGCCCCCGCTTTGAAATTTCAGAGTTCAGTTGTGTTCTCCCACAGCTTCCAACACCACTAAGGCCACTGTTACTAATCCTTGCTACATCCTTTGATCCAATATCAGCTGAATCAGTCATGGGGAATCAATTGAAAGTGTCAGTAAATTTCCATCCGATTAAGGTAGCCTACAATTTAAAGTAGGCTCAGTATGCATGCCTTCTGTTGCGCATTCATCCTGGGGTGGCATCATTTTGGCCGACGGTGAATTAATCATCAATGAATTCTCATCCCAAGCCAAGTATCCAGCCGTTAGGGTATTTAGCGTAGAAGGATAAGCCATTGATGCTTGGAGTGGGATCAAAACTGATAATCAAAGAGAATGCCATAAATGAGTTCACAGACCATTTGTATTAGTGCTTCAAATGAGTATACAATAATGATCGTTCAAACTGCCTACCATTTTTGGATGCCTTCTGCGGATATGGATGAGCAGCCTTGCGCTTAGGGCGAGGGGGAGGGACATGAGCTATTGTCCCGTTCTTTTGGACCTTCAAAAAGTATTTTTGGGCATGACTCCGGATCTGAAATGACGAATGTGTAAAACATGTAGAATAACCAATTTAAAAAGAGAAGAATAAAAAAAGCACACGAAATGCACCTGAATTACTGTCTTCGAACCAACGAAATCTTCAATTTTTTTCCAGTCCCGGTCAAACCTAAAAGACCAGCAAAAGTTGAGATTCCACAAAGAGATCATTTCTCTTCAATAAAACTAAATCTTTGAGTTGGATTAAGGACCCAAATGCGCTCAAATAATTGACCATATAACAATCAAAGCAAAAAAAAAGAAAGAAATAGTCTGCAAATAAATTTCAGAAATAAACGGATAACAAAGCAACGAAAAAATAGGGAATCCATTCCTTAGTGACAGAAAAAGAAGACTACAAAGATTCTTTAGATGAATGACGCGACATGTTTTGATGATCAAGACACAAGACCACTCAAGCCGAAGCTTTTGAGATTCTCATTCGTAATGACAGTACAGCCGAGTATCGCAGTGTCCTTGACGAAAACCCAGTATATATGGATGGTTGAAAAACAGCACCGCAAAGGAATATCTCATTGCGTCTCCCATTGATAATTACAGTACAGCAAAAGTGACTGATGTTAGAAAAAATAATTAAACCAGAACGAAAGAATCGCAATTCCAAGAGAACTCAAAAGACAAAGAGAAGTAGGAAATGCAAGGAACAGTTATATGAGGCATCTGTGCTTAAGCTTTTCGCAGTAATTTCAAACCGTGGCTTTCCATTTCGGAAAGAAATCATCAAAACATGAGGCAACTCGGAAAGAAGGCGAAAAAATGGGAAAAAAAAGAGTCGGTGGAAAGGAGAACTGACAGTTGAAGAGCTTCGAGAAACTTATCGTGCTCTTCTTCGGTCCAGCTCTCTCTGGACTTGGTAATGGTGTAGGGCTTCCGAATCTTCTTCCCGGAGGTATCAGCGGGAGTGGAGGACGACATATGACCGGAGGGAGGGGGCCTTCCGGGGGAGAGCAAGAGCCGAGTCGAGCAGAGCAGAGAGAAAGGAGAGGAGGGGAGGGGAGAGAGAGAGAGAATATGTGGCGGGCAATGGTCGGTGTAGTTGGGTAGTGATTTAAGTCCGCTCGTTGCGTCGATTTCCTTCTTGGCGCGCCAACTGGGCTGCGGGGCCCACACTTAGGTGGAGCCTACTTCTGCGATTAGACTTGCGAGTGTGTGTGAGCCACAACTCCGCCCGACAGATTGAGTCCACGTACTTAGTGGATATTACGATTCGGCCCCGGGCTCCAACCTGCAAAGATCGGACGGCGGAGAAAGCACTTCAAACTCGAAGCTTTTGTATTGACCATCTCTGGCTCTCCTTCATATTTATAGGTAATCGATTTGTTAATTATTTTCAATGTTTCTCCAACGTGTCAAAAGCTTTGTCCGGAACAGAGACGACAGCCATGCTCGCAACTTGAGTGCGGGATGAGAAGAAATGAAGAGGCTCCTTTGGTCGACGAGTCAGAGGAGCAAGTTGGTGATAGTCCACCCATCTCTGCATTTTGGGTTCGGCGCTGGAATTTCACTCAACCAATTGCTTTCTCTGTTGATCTCATCTCTTTCTTTCAGCGTTGGGAGCTCATTCTATCTGTAGAGGTTCTTTTTCGTTTTTACTTTTCTTGTTTTGTGGTTGTCATAAACCTAAACACGCAGGTTAACGAGAGGTAAGTGGGTGGTAGAATGTGGCGGATGAAGACGAGATTGAGTTGAGAGGATGGAGTCCAGATGTGCATGATTTGAGGGGAAGGAAGATGAGTGTCGTTGATGTGATGGTCGAGAGAGAGAACGTGAGAAAAATGAAACTGTTCAAAAAAATCGTATAATTTCTATAATTGAATAACCATAGAAATTACTGATTTGATAATTCTTAGAAAAGACTACGCTTCACATTGAGTGAGCTCCCTTCCCATTAAAGAAGGACCTAAGGAAAGTCATTTCCTTTGAGTTATCTTATACCTTCTCATCATGATTCGTATCTTTCTCAAACGAAAAGATGGGCAAAGGGTATCACATCCCATCCCACTCAAAGCTGACGCTGGGCCCGTGACTGCATCATTGCCGGCGAACGACGGAGCAATACCAGCTCTGCCTCTTCATTGCCGGCGGCCCCCCGGCTGGAGAAGGGAAATCATTTACAGTTCGCCCAACCACAGCCTTGACTTTACTACGTATTCTGCGCGCGCCGCTGCTCTTGGAGGCGCGTCATGTAGGGGGGAGAAAGAGTCAAAAGGCTAAAGCAGACGGGTCGTTGAACAGCATCGACCTTGTTTTGATCCAAATCCCTTTATTACAACAATAATTCATAGGATCCTGCCTTTGCAAACATTCGCTTTACACTTTGATTTCTTCCCCTCTCTCCACTTCCAACCCCACTCTCTTTCTCAAATCAGCCGGAGCTCCGTTTTAGAGAGGAGTCTTTCCATTTCATATACAACACATATCTACTATGCCTCCCCATTGACGTTTGCTTCGTCTTCTTCTTTTCAAAAGCTCACTTCTTGGATTTCTGACTTTTCCCCCTCCCACAAAAACATGAACGATGATGCATAGGCGATACGATTGAAAGCTTGCCATGACATTTTTCATGGCAACACAACGCCTTCTAGGCTTGCTTACACCTGGTATCAGATTTACTCTTCTTCCGCTTCTTGTTACTCTTCTTCCGCTTCTTTCTTTTACTGTAGGGGGTTGTTTACCCTTTGAGTTGGTGGATTCAATCTATGGGATTTCTTGCGATTTCCCCTAATTATAGACGGATAGGGGGTACAATGACGCCGTCGCTGAGTTCTGCGCATTCACATTTGGCGTTGCTAGTCTTACAGGCTCAAACTAGAAAAATGGAATCTTTCCATCTAGCTCATTTATCTGTTATGCTTCTGGTTTGAATCCAGTTTGTAGGTCTGAACATGTGTGATTTGAGGCTGACGATTGGAACTGAAAAAGGAATCATTGACTTTGAGCTTATCGTATCATGGTTTCTCTCTCAACAAGCTCCGTCGCTGAACATGAGATGATTAGACTGTTAAGTGGTCTGAATTGAACTCCACCACCTTGTCCGATGCCATATAACCCTCTCATCCTAATACAAATGGACATGAAAGAGTCGGAGGCCCATGAATGCTGCTGCCCCAATTATGGCTGCTAACCAGAAACGGTGAGACAGAGACAGTTAATGTGGTAGTCATGCAGAAGCGCTAAGGCTGTTCACATAAGTTACTTTTGAGCTCCTTCATCCCCCAACCCTCCTACACTTTCAAGTCCTTTAAATCTAAACAAGCATGCTAGGAGGCCCCTTCAACTAAGCATAGTCTTAGGTGTTGAGCTGGTTTTGAGATGGTGTGAGCCGATCTGTTATCTGCATTTCGAGGCTGCTATTTAACAAAAAGCACTGTCCTTTAACTATGTTTGTGCTGATATTTTGCCTTAGGAAAGCTGAAAATCAATTTAGAGAAGCAAGTGTATTGCCTTGATGTGCTACCCGGCAGGGTCAACATGTCGTGATCGGGCAAGTGCAAGTACACGGGGTTCGGGTGAAGGAGGTTGTACGGCGAACAGAAAAATGGTTCGGGCGAATGGAAGATTTAGAACAGGGAAATGAAATGAGAAGGAAATGTGGGTGAATGGTGTGGAAAATAAGGGAATGGCTCGAAGAAATGAAAAGATGGTTCAGATGGTCGAATGGAGTTCGAGGTCGGACAATGGAGGAGGGTGATAGCTTGAGAATGATAATGGGCTCTGGAAGTTTAAAAATGGAAGGATGAGATCGAGCAAGTCGAACACTTGAGCAATCAAAGTGTTCGCCTTGGTAGACCTTGCTTGCACTTGGATGTGACGCACCGATCGTACGCTCAAGGGTTGACGCTCTTGGCCGGATATTACTCACCGGAGAAGTGGACGTCAGAAAGAGCTTCAACTTGTTTGGAAGAAGGTGCGTTGCACAATTTTATTAAAATTCTCTCTGCCCTCTAAGTGCAAGGCCGATACACTTAAATAACAATTAAAAGAAAAAACAAGAAAGAATTAATCTAAGCCCTACGATTTGGCAGACACCTTGGATCAAGCGGGAAAGATCTTCCTTGACATTTTCTTCAGCTGAAGGTTCGAACCAATAAGGATATGCGCAGCTGAATTTGAATGGAGACCATGGTAGAACGGGAAAGACCTTCGGTTGACCGAGGGAAGACGCGCGCGGCTCTTTCAAAATGGTGACCGAGAGTGGACCGTGCTCTGGGCATCGAGGGATTTGACGCATGCCAATTTGAAATGGGAGTTCCCCACCTCAGCATCCATATTTGCATGACAGGCCAAATGAGCTTTCCGACCAATCTCACCCGCAGTTGCTCTCCTCGTCAACCTCATTTCGGACAGTGTATCCTTCCTCTCTCATCAACTCAAGCAATCCTTGCAGTGTTTCATGAATCTCTTCACTTCGTCCGTTCGATTCGGCCCCCGATTTGAAATTCTGTAATTCCCCTCCTATCGTGATCCAGCTGCTGCCCGGAATCTTCGTCAGCCCAACTTTGTTCATCCTTTCTCTAACCATATCCGCTTCCCTCCACCTCCCGGCCTGTGAGTACAAATTCGCCATTATGATGTAATTCCCTGTGTTTTCAGGCTCCAATTCGAACAGTTTCTCACAAGCAAAGTTTCCAACTTCAACATCACCAGAAACAGAAGCCCCATTGAGCAATGCACCCCAAACTTTAGCGCTGGGTTCCATAGGCATTTCGGTTATGAACTTCACTGCTTCTGACAGCATCCCGGCTCGGCTAAGAACCCCTACAATGCAAGCATAATGCTCGACCAACGGTTCAATACCGTAGTTTGGAAACATTGAATAGAAGATCTTCCGAGCTTCATCTACCAGTCCAGCATGAGCACAAGCAACTAGCACAGAAGTGAATGTCACAGGATCGGGGTGAATCCCCTTGCTCAGCATCTCGTCAAAGAGTCTGAGAGCCGAATTAGCATCTCCATGAGCTGCGTACGATGAGATTATCGCTGTCCAAATAATCAAGCTTCCGCCTTTTGTTCGATCAAAAACCGTCTTCGCCCCGTGAAGACAGCCTGACCTACCATATGAATTAACAATAGCAGTAGCAACGTAAATATTGCTGTCGTGATTGTTTTTAATTGCATAAGCATGAATTTCCTTCGCCCCCATCATGTTTGAGAAATGAGAGAAAAGAGGAAGAACACTTGAGAGTGTCACTGTGTTTGGCCTACATCCACACGTCTGCATTTCACGAACTAACTCTAAAACTCCTGCCTCGCGATTGTTCTGAACCAAACCCGAAATTGCCGCATTCCATGTACTCAATGCCGGTGTTTTCAGTTTATGGAAAAGATTCATCGCCTCATCTACAAAACCGTGAAGCATGTAACCTGAAACTAGTGATCCATACGTAACTTCATCTCTCTCAGGCATTTCTTCGAACAGCTCCCGAGCATAGTCCAAGCTGCCACATTTTGCATACAAGCCAACCAAAGCATTACGTAAAACTATATCCATTTCTATGTCATTGTCGTCCATATATCGATGAACCTCCAGTCCGAAGATAAGATCGTTTGACTGCGCACAAGCCTGTAAAATGCTCACTACAGTCAAACCATTGGGTTTCAGTTCCGCGGAGCTGACCATCTGTCTAAACAAGTCTTTACACCTGTCGTAAAAGCCGCCCTGAGAGTATCCGGCAATCATTGAATTCCACGACACGACGTCCCTCTCAGGAGTGCGATCAAACACCAGTCTGGCCGACCCCAAATCATCACATCTGGAGTAGAATGTGACCAAAGCATTCAGAATGAAAATATCTGAATCGAATCCCCGTCGAAGAACAAAACAATGAACCTCCTTCGCCAACAACAAATCAGAAAACAACGACGACAGCGCCTTCAAAACGCAAGTGACAGTGAACATGTCCGGCTTCAAATTCTTCGTGTCTGATCGAAGCAGAGAAGCAAAAAGCTTCAGGGTGTTGGCGTGCTGGTTGTGAAGCGTGTAGCTGATAAGCAAAGCATTCCAAGAGAAAATAGAAGGGTCAGGAATTCTATCGAACACCTTGCGAGCGTCACAAGT
Organism: Begonia fuchsioides; assembly: GCA_003255005.1. Taxonomy (NCBI): domain Eukaryota; kingdom Viridiplantae; phylum Streptophyta; class Magnoliopsida; order Cucurbitales; family Begoniaceae; genus Begonia; species Begonia fuchsioides. The sequence continues at coordinate 54,897 of QAOC01007080.1, forward strand.
GTTACCGGACCTAGAGTAGAAAGCGATGAGCTTGGAAGCGAGGAAGTTGTCGGGGGTGACGGAGAAAATGAGGAGGCGGCAGTGGAGCTGCTTGCCGAGGCGGATCAAACGGTGGTCGGTGCAGAGCTGGATGAAGCGCCCACAAGCGCCATAATCAAGACCTTCGGGTCCAAATACGGACCTCTGTAGGCCTCGGATGTATTCATTGGGTGGCACGTTCGATAGACGACGGCAGAGGGACGTCGCAGTTGCAGTCCTCATTCATCTGTCACCCTTATTCTAGGCGATCGGAACAAAGATTATTAATAATCCCTCTTAATTCTTGGAATTAAAAATGGTAACTTTAATCGCAATTCTCCAGCTTTTGTTTCCGTTACTATACATGTACCTTTTCCTATATCTCGCGGAGACATCTACAGTGATCGTTGAGACATTGCTTCATAGGTTTGATGTTAAGAAGAGAGAAACGTAAGTTGTGACTAATCAGAGACCAGCTTTCCATTGAATAAACAACAATAAGCAGAAAACGCCGCATAATCTTGGCGTCAATGGTAGTCATACAAATGAATTGGAATAAAACACACAATCTCCGAATCAAAATCCAGAAGGAGAAGAAGATGAGGTGAAAGACTAGATTAGACTAGAAAAAGCCCCCCAATGGGCCCTCGTTGATGAAGTTTCCAGGAGGATCGTATTCGCAGATCACCAGTAAACCGCCGGTGGCGCACTTGACTCGAGCGCACCCCAACCTCAACGACTGCTTCCATATTATCTGGGTAGTGCCCTGATGTACAATCGGAGTACATCGCTGATTTAGCGCCGAGGAGCACGACCAATTTTGCTAATTCGTGTGCTCATTTTGCAGGAAGTTTACCCTCGGAAACAATGTCCGAGGAAAATCACGAGCGGCCAAGGACTTTGCTCGGATGGCGTCCGAGCATCCCCGGACATGACACGCCCAACGCCCAGCCTCCCGACAATCCGGCCCATGACACGGCCTCAGCTCTCGACCGAGACACGCCCGGCGCCCAACGGGCGCCCCACGACCACTCAAGCCTTGGTCGTTGGCCTTGCCGAAGTCCACTAGGACTTCGGCCCAAGAGAATAAGTGACCGACATGGGAGAACGCACGGTCCAAGTTACATGGATCGAGTGTTCAACCATGGGCCTTAGTTTCGGTCACATTTAGTTTTCTTTATTTTAGCCAGAAATTATCCTTAGAAAAGAAAGAGAAGGCAGCCCAAAGGAGAGGAACGAAGACCAATAGGCAAAGGCCCACAAAGGACAGCCATGGCCTAACATTGACAGGCCCACGGTCAAGCCACGGCCCACCAGAAGGCCTTGACCAATTTCCACCGGCCACCTTACTTAAATCTTTAAGTAATGTGATTATTTGGTCAAGGAAAAGATAAGGTTCGCGTTTGACACGGACAAATCTCAAGATGTCCGGAGAAGATCCATCTGGGCGCGCAAAAGATCGATTTTGGAACCACCGGCGAGCCACAAGGGATTTTCATCCAAAAGATATGTGCTCTAACCTCCAGAATCATCAGAGGATCTCCTAGCAACAACCTTGCACAATATCCTCGCGGATCCCACAAAATCCGGTTAGGTTCAACCACCATATCACTCATTTGGATATGCTCACGGTCACTTGCAAACCATTGACGGTCCACCGAGGAACCAGACCACGTGACACCTCTTTCAGACCACCGAGAGACTTTTAGAATCCCCGGATCCAAATTGGCACGAGCCAATCTTTCATGGTTCGAAGATTATTACAATCGGTGTCACCTCTCGGACAACCACGGTCACCTTCGGTCAAGACGCAAAACCAACTGTGCCAATCTTCATGAACCGAGCCTAAAGTCAACTGAAGCCTTCCTGAAGCTAATACAAGGCGTTCAAGTCATCCAAGGGCTTAGCTTATCTTTCTTAGCTTTTATCTTTTACGTTTTTAGTATTTAAGTGTAACACTTACACTTTAATGAGATAGAGTGAATTTTGAGTAAAAATTGTGCGTTGCACATTCTTCCCGAAAGGTTTGAAGCTCTCTCCGACGTATACTTCTGCGGTGCGTAAAAGAGAATATTAATAACAATAAGAAGAAGAAGAAGAATTATATAAAAAATGCATAATATGAAATGAATCTCTACAATTGGGCGATAAAGTTAAAAATATCCTTCTATTTAAGGATTTAAAACCTAAGCACACAGTCTTACTCTTTTTTATTATCCATTTTTAGAGAATGAATATACTCAATTTAACAAATTTATTAAAACAAATCCATATAAAGTTTGAATTCGTATTACGCTAAAAAGAAAACTAAAATTCAAACTTTAAGCAGATTCTTAAATCCAGCCGTCATTAATGACTCCTTCATGCTCTGATAATCTTTGTAACAATTTCTAACTTATGAAACGTGAATTTTGATCTTTTGGTGGAGATCATGAAAGAGGAGTTTGAAAATGAGATATAATTTCCAAAGAAGATTTTAGAAAAGATTTAAGAAGACTAGAGAAAAAGACATGATTTAAAAAAGGGATATTTTGAGGATTTTTAGGGAGTTTAAATATAATTAATTTTAGAATTACAATTTAATAAGTATAAAGAAATCTTTGTTGGCGCAACTCCCTACGTAGCCTCCTAAATAATTAGATTCCAAGTCTTTTATTTGTTATGCCAAATTTGCTGTATATTTGAAAATGTAAGATGTAACATGCCGCGATGAGCATGGCCATGGCAGGATGAACGTTGACGGATATTTCCATGTCTGGCAGGGTCCGTACACTAGGAGTAGCATGTTGGGTTTAAATAGTTCCATCTTGGGGCTTTGACTCCGTGGATTGGGTTAGGCCGGCCAAACTTTTTAGATCTGAAAGTCAGCTCGTCTCACGCTTATATACGCGGGAAAAATCTGTGGAGAAAGAGCGAACCGGATCATTTTCTCCATGGCCTCTTCTTCCGCCATTTTCATCCTTCTCTCGCTGCTTGCCGCTGCTCTGCCCTCTCACGCCCTCCTCCCCAACCAGATCACAGGTCAGGTGCTCATCCTCGGCCGCGTGCTTTGCACGCTCGACGGAAACGCTGTGGAGGGGAGTTTGGGGCAGCCTGTGTTTGGGGCCAACGTCACTTTGTCATGCAACGGAGGCCAAACAACCTTATCTCAAGTCTTCACCGACCCAGCTGGGTTTTACGTTGTGCTTTTGAACTTAGCAGATGGCGTTGCGTTCGATGAATCTGAATGTGAAATTTTTATTGAACTTCCCGCCGGAAACTGCACTGTTCTTCCCCCCACCGGCAGCCTCCGAGCTCCGGTTTCCATTATCAGCACCGTTTCGGGAGTTCTGGGCTGGGTGACCGTTGCTGTTGCTGGTCTTTATGAGTACGTGCTTGGTGCTTAGTGGAAGAGGGCTCTCTTTCCTCTTCTGACTCTTTTAAAATAATTGTAGCCTTGCGGTAATGGCGCAATAGTAATAATAATAAACGACACCCCGCGTTTGCAACTGGAGTGTTTTGTCATAGAGTCTAGAGCTCGTATTAATACGAAGCATGGATCCAAAGTAGCTCACATTAACAAACCAAACAATCACATCGCAAACCAATAAGCTTCCATTAGCCTGGCATCCACCGGCTACTCCATCTTGATCTTGACCCAGTGCAGCATCATAAGCAGACCTCATCTCTTCCTCCGTATTTAAATGACGTCGCAGCAAATCGCACTCTCTGTTTATCACGCCACCATCTTCCGCGACCTTATTTCCCATTTCGATGTCAATCTTCTCCTTCGAGCCAACAACGCCATCGTCAGGATCAGGCGAGAGGGGCATCACCATGACACGATGATCATCCAGGACAGATCTAAATTTGTTGAGTGAAGGTGCCATTTTTGACAAAAAAAATTCTTCGAGGTTTCCACGAATTCCTCTATTGTATGGATTCTCCTTCTTATCATATTGGTGTCGGAAATTCTCGTAAGTGGTCTGCATTAAATTACATTCCACACAAAATAAATACGATCATCCAAACCATTATGGGAGAAGTCATATAAACAAGAGCTAAGAATATGTACTGTGAAACAAGATAGAGAAGATGATATTACCTGGTTTGTGCATATCAGATAAAAATGGAAGATCGAAAGGCCACCGACGAACCAAACTGCCAGGAAGCAATAAATTACCAGGAAATCTGAGAGAATATCTTTTGTGATGGCTTGCCAAATCTTTTCTACACCCTCGATGAGGAAGACCAAGGAGAACGAAAATACATATATGCACAAGATGGTTGATGTTACCAAGAACATGAAGAAGAACCTGTAATTACGCTGAAATAATATGAAATTGCAGTTTGTTATGAAAAAGTTTGAGCTCAAGATAGTACTATCACTATCATAGCTTGCTACGATCAATCAGCGAACATACTTTTCCAATGCACTGTCCGACCCACGGGCAGTGATGATCAAACCTTTGAACACAGTTTTGCAGACAGAACAATGAGACGTTCGAGGAGGGCGATATAGATAGCATGTGTCGCAGTACTTCACTTTTACTGTGTGGCCATTCATCTCCACGTCTTTCATTCGAGGAAGTTTCAAATGAGGGGTTCTTCGGTTCACCCATTCCATGGACGGTGTTGTTAGATCATCTACTTCATCCGACTCAGGAGGCTTTGAATTTCTAGGGATTATACCCGGATCTCTACCAGAGGTCAAGAGCAGAAACGTCAGGTCCTGCACAAAATATTCTGAACTATAAACAGCAATGAAAAGAACGCAAATATTTGTTTTTCGATCGCCCATCATTCAAAATTTAGACTTGCCATAATTGTTACGAGAGCACCGCCAATCATTACTGTAAGGACCCAAAATTTTAAATCTTGAATTTTAAGAAAAAAATTTTCGCGAAGTTTGACTAATCAATTGTCGTATACGGAATGTAAATTTGTCGTGTATGCCACGTCCGACGACTTGATCATACTAATTAAATTAGAATATCTCGGGACGAAATCGAGCTACGATTTTCAAATGTGACGTAAAAGTTGATTTTACGAAATCAGTAGACACATAATCGTACTGAGTTTTTTAGTGGAACGACGAGAATCGAACGAAAATTAGAAACGTTACACAGAATAAATATTATGTTTTAATAATATTATATTATTTAATATAATATAATATTATTAATTATAATATTATTTTATAAAAAAATAGAAGAAGAAGGAGGGGGAGGAAGGAGGAAGAAGGAAGGGGAGAAGCCTCCTTCCCCCGCCCACCGAAAACACCGAGAGAGACAGAGGTCTGCTGGCGAACGACGACCGTTCGACGAGATCGTGGTGCCAAAACGTCCGCGACGATGAGGGGAGCAACCTTTGTGAAGCGGCATTTGAGGTAAGCCGATATTTTGCCTGATTTTTGGGAAAAACCAAACGTGTAAGGTTTCGTTGTTTTTCTCCATAAACCTCGATTTTTTGGTCGATCTTCGGCACATAACTCTTCTCCTCCCTGTTCTGAGTGTCTTGATGCGAAGATCGACCGGTTTGGGTGCCGGAATCTGCGCCGCCGACTACCAAGGCGAGTGCGCGGGTCGCGCGCCCGCCGGGTCAACCAAAACCAGTTGACCAGTCCAGTCAGACCGGTTCAGCCCGAATCGGGGTCGCGAGTTTCAGGGGCTGTTTTGGCCTATTTTCTGTCTTTTCGCTCGGTTTTCATTTCTCTTCTCTTATACACTGTATTTAGGATATTATCGAGAAGTTTAACGACATTGAACCGAGCCAGGAGCATGAGACAAAGGATTGAAAAGGGGAAAGCACCTGTCAGGAGAAGTAAGTTAGGTATATTTTCTGCATAAAACCTAGATGCATGGTTTAGAATTGATAATCACCATATTTTGGTGGTTGACACCCAAAACGATGGGGCTGGTGGCTAACATGTCGGTTTTAAAGTATTAACATGTAGATTAATTTAAATAATTTAAACTACATATGCTTTGAATTCTAGATAAGGCGTGAATTGTTATTGTTGGCTATTACTGGCTGGTTTGATTTAAATGATTAATTTCCTTGATTTGTTGAGTTGCCTATCTGGATATGATAGATATTGATTGGTTGATTTCCATGTTTATTTAAAATTGGGTTTTGTTTTATAATTTGTTGGATTTTAATTGGATGTGATCGGCCTCATTCGTTTGATCAAGGTGAGGCGTAGCACCTTCTGTTCGAAGTTGGTGTGGCTCGACCAGTGTGATATCACATTATGTGATATAGATGGGTGATGATGTGGTGATGATACGTTCCCTAGGGTGCCCTGATACTCTTAAACCTGGCCAGGGATACTGCATGCGTGCAGGGTACGATGACCGGAATAAGAACCATCTTAGCCGATTGCCATTGGTTTCCAGCTAGCTGTGCGCCGCTGTGGTCCGACCCAGATAGTTAACGGTTGGGTTCCTGATCAGCATCATGTTACAGTAGCTTAGGTCCGGGACACTTTAACATGATGTCTTTGGATGGCAGTCGATTGATGTCATTGTGGTTTGATCCGGGGGTTAAGGTTGGTACCCAGTGAGGACCAACACCGAGATTATTTCTGACTCATGAGATGGTGAGTCTTTTAGCCCATCTTTTTGTGGTGTGTCGGGGTGATCCTTATGTGACACTCATTTTTCACTAGCACGAGATGTTTTATGTGGTTGTGAAGGTATTTTGTAGTATAGTCACCTACGTATGTGAAGAGTTTTCTAAATACCTTACAGGGGCCCGATGAGCCGGGTTTTTCTCAAGGGGAATAAATTTTGATTTTTCTGGGGCTCGTGGAGCCGGGGTTTTAAATTGTGAAATATGCATGATTTTGATTGAGTTTCAAAATGCATGCATCATATATAATAGATCACGATTTATGGAAGAAGAGATAAAATCTAAGTTTTAACCAGAATGCACTAAATATAGGTAACTTACGAGTTTGTCACTCACAAAAATTGACAATATTTTTTTTACACGAGGCTAGCAGTCGATTTTGAAACTCGTGGAGATTTCGTGGAGATTTCTTTGAAGAATCTATAGTTTCCCTTTATTTTCCTTTAGTTGTAATTGGTAAGAATTTGTGAGTGAACACATTTGAATTAATATTTCTTTCGATTTGGTTGTATAATGATTTATTTATACTATAATTTTGAACACTTTGGATTGATGGACCTGAGTATTTTGGTAAGAGAATTTCTGCAATTTTAATAGCCTTTGGGTCAGATTTCCGAGGCTGCCAATGTAGACTTGATTACGTGACCTGCCGTTTTTGGCATGCGTGACAATTACCGGATAAGTTTGATTGCTCAAGCTTATCCGAGTACGGGCGAGGTCTACCAAGGCGAATACTTTGATTGCTCAAGTATTCGAATTGTCCAACCATCTTAACCCAAAAACTTTCAAGAGTCCATCCACTTTCTCGAGCGATCACCCATTTTCCCACACTTGCCCGATTTTGCCCATTTTTCAATCCTCCGAGCCATTACATTATTTCGCCGAGCCATCCCCCATTTCATTCAACCATTCCCCATTATTTCCCTCTTACTTCGCTTCCTCATCCCAAATATCAATATCGCCTGAGCCAATTTCCCGTTTTCCGCACAACCCGCTCTCCCGAGCCCCGCGTGCGCGCATTCTTCCGACCACGGTACGCCGACCCCCAAGGAAGGCACATCAAGGCCGACGACCGATTCTTCGTTGGTCGTCGGGTCATGATCGTGGGGGTGGACGCCGGGTGTGCCGTGGCCGGGAGCACTCGGCCAGGCGCGCCGGGTGTGTCATTGTCGGGAGTGCTCGGACACCAATTGAGCACAACCGTTAGACGCTCCCGATCAGCCTCAGAAGGTGTTCTTCCTGTAAAATGAACAACTAAGTTAGTGAATTTTGGTGCGCTCATTGGGGCTAGACCGGTGGTGTACGCCGGTTGTACATCAGTGCATTATCTTTATCTGTTTTCCAATTGAAATTAATCTAATTTTTTGACTGGGTATTGGAGTTTGAGACTGAGAGAGCATACCTATCGCGTACTTTCATTCTTCTATGTTTTGGAGATAAGAAAGCACGATTTGAGAATCCAGCCGCCTTAACCAGTCCTACTACACCGGGATGTGTACAGAACAGGAAATGGGACGTGAAATAGAGTGGGCAGCCACCAAACGTGCGTGCTCTCTCAAGTACAAACGCACAACTCTTGGCAGCGAATATTTGCCAAAAAGAAGCGAAGAAAAGAGTGGAGGGGTATTGAAGTATTAGTAAAGTAGTTACAAAAGTAGTTATTGTTCAGTTTTATTCGGTTTACATTTACTTGTATAAATACTTTGGTTAAATAGAAAATACCTTTGACGGTGAAGCATTACATGGTATCAGAGCCTCCTCCTACTCCTCTCCTTCTTCTTCTTCTCATTCTTTTCCGTTTCTCCAATTTTTCTCCCTGTAATGGCAGCTTCTTCCTCAACCTCTAATGAAAACAGACCAAATCAATTTCAATTTTTTCCTTTCCCAAACTATTCTCAAAATCTGTCAATCAAACTCAATTCAGAAAATTATTTGATTTGGAAGAATACCTTACTGAATATCATCATCTCCAATGGCTTAGAGTCGTTCATAGAGATACCGTCAACAATACCTCATCAGTTTCTGGATTTGTCGTCAATGCAACCGAATCCAGATTTCACAACTTGGCAGAGATACAACCGACTCGTAATGAGTTGGATTTATGCATCCTTGCCAGAAAATATTCTCCCGCAAATCGTGAACTTCACAACCGACTCGGAAATATGGCGAAGCCTCAGAAAATCTCATTCGTCGGTCTCCTTAGCACGTCTCAATGAGCTGCGATGGAAACTTCACAACGTTAACAAAGGTAACTCTTCCATTACAGAGTATTTACAGAACATTACGAAAATTTGCAATAGTCTTGCTTCAATCGGCGAACCAGTACCGATGAAGGATCAAATCTTGATTTTATTGAATGGACTCGGGAGTGAATACAACTCCTTCGTCACAACGATCTCAAATCGTTCAACCGAAATTTCAACTGAAGAAATTCAAAGTATGTTACTTACATTTGAAGCTCGCCTGGAACGACAGAACAATTCGTATTGTCCTCCGTTGCTTCTGTCGCCAACAACAAACTTCACTGCCGATTCTTGTCCTCTGTTTTCTTCTTTCGGCGTCACAAATGAAACAACGTTTGCGTTAGGGCAAGCCTATTCACCTTAGCAGAAGGCTTTTCAAGCCCAACAACACCGTCAGCCGTTCAAACCCAACAATTTTGGGCAACAGATTCACTTCAACCAACAAAATTCTGGGCCTAATAATGGTGGATCACAATTCCAGCCCAACAAAGGATTTTTTCGACCACATTGCCAAATTTGCAACAAGGTGGGTCATCTCGCCTCAGTTTGTTATCATCGAACAAATCTATCATACAATCTGATTGAGTTGAAACAAAGTTCTAGAAATTCGTCTCGGCCCACAGCAAATTGAACTCAATCGGGAATACAATTGGGTTCCGATTTTAATCAAGTTACTCCGGCTTGGTTTTTGGATTCCGGGGCAACTAATCACTTCGCCTCGGATAATTCTGTGCTGCATAATTCTGCTCCATATACATGCACCGATCAAATTTCAGTCGCTAACGGAATGAGAATCCTGATTTTATCGGTAGGTCAAGCATCGATCAATACATCTTCCGGTAAATCCTTACTTTTTCCGATGCAATTCATTCATCTTTTTTGTCTTCTAATCTTTTAAGCGTCAACAAATTATGTCGTGATAATTCAGTCTCGGTTTCCTTTTTTCCTTCATATTTCTCGGTTACTGACCTAAATTTACAGGAAATCATACTTCGGGGTCCGGCAATTAACGGACTTTATAGCCTTCTCGTGTCATCCGCAGCACCCTCTGCATTTTTCAGCAAAGTTCTTGATTCTCAGACTTGGCACAATCGGCTTGGGCATCCTTCCATGCCGATTCTCAATTCGGTAATTTTGAATTTCAATTTCGCTTTGAATAAAAATTCTACTATTGAACCTTGTATTTCGTTTCCTATGAGTAAGTCTCATAAACTTCCCTTTGCATTGTCAAACTCTTGATCTTTGTAATTGTTCAATTTGTTACATACGAATTTGTGGGGACTTGCACAAAAAATGTCAATAAATGATTTCTGGTATTTTCTTTTAATAATTGATGATTATAGTCGTTTCACTTGGATTTATTTTTTACAATCCAAAGATCAAGTTCCAAATATTTTCAAAAAAATTTGTGCTATGGTTCGGACACAATTTAATTCTTATATCAAAACGGTTCAATCGGATTGGGGAGGTGAATTTCGACCATTACGTCAATTCTTTGAATCTAATGGTATCACTCATAGAGTTTCATGCCCCTATACTCCGGCACAAAATAGTTGGGTCGAACGTAAAAATCGACATGTTGTTGAAGTCGGTTTGTCAATTCTTTTTCATTCTCATATGCCCTTATCCTTTTGGTCATTTGTCTTTCATACCGCGGTACATATTATCAATATGTTACCCTCTCGGGTTTTAAAATTTAAATGTCCATATTTTTTACTTCACTCAAATTTACCCAATTATGATCTACTTCGTGTTTTTGGTTGCTTGTGTTTTCCGAACCTTCGACCCTACAATTCACATAAACTTCAACCAAGATCCCGAGAATGTGTGTTTGTTGGTTATTCCAACAATCATAAATGATATATTACTTTTGATCAATCTTCGGGTCGATTCTTTATATCTCGAGATGTAATCTTTTATGAAGATTCTTTCCCATACAAAATTCTAAAATCGAATCTTCATCCGGTCAATCTTCCTCTCTTCCGATTGTCATTCCGGTTTCTTTACTGTTCTTTTCGAGTTCAAAAATTCATTCCCCTATAATTCCGTGCTCTTCTATTTCTTCTACCGAGTCTCCGGTTGGTGTTTTGAAAGATGGTCCTTTTTCGAACGATGATTTTTGAGATAATACTCATCTCATGGTGACTAGAGCAAAATCGGGAATACATAAACCGAAAGCTCTAGCAACGAATCTCGTGGAACCGGTATCTTTTAAAGAAGCTATTAAATTTTCGTGCTGGATTTCGGCTATGAAAGAAGAAATGAATGCTTTACTCTTAAACAATACTTGGTCATTGGTTACCTTACCTCCGGATTGCTCGGTTATTGGATGCAAATGAGTTTACAAAATAAAAACCAATCTGGATGGCTCTATCAACCGGTATAAGGCTCGGTTAGTGGCCAATGGATACCATCAACAAGAAAATATAGATTATTTTGAGACATTTAGCCCGGTTGTTAAGCATACAACCATTCGATTTGTTCTAAGTCTAGCATTTTCTAAAATTTGGACTTTCAAGCAATTGGATGTTAGCAATGCGTTCCTTCACAGAGATCTTGCGGAATCGGTATTCATGGAACAACCTCCCGGATTTGTAAGTCAATCTTCTCCTTCGTTGGTTTGTCGACTTAACAAATCTCTATATAGCCTTAAACAATCTCCTTGGACATGGTTTTTTAAACTCTCTTCTGCTCTTATTGAATTCGGATTTCGAGCTTCGGTGGCGGATTCTTCTCTTTTTATCTTAAAGAAAAATTTTGTCCGGTTATTAATGCTTATATATGTCGATGACATATTACTTACGGGAAATTCCGACATGGAAATTACTACTCTTATGAATTTTTTGGGCAGCAAATTTGCTATCAAGGACTTAGGAATCCCTCACCAATTTCTCGGGATTGATTTCAGATTTTCCGGGAATTCATTGTTCTTATCTCAATCCCGGTATATTGAATATTTACTTGATAAGGCAAATATGTCGGAATGCAAACCAGTGGATTCTCCTATGTTGGCTAAACCAATATTGTCTTCTAACGATGACTCGGTTTTACCGGATGTCACTCTTTTTCGGCAACTCATTGGTGGGTTGCAGTATTGCAATCTCACGAGACCAGATATCTCATTTGTCGTTAATAAGTTAAGTCAATTTATGCATTCACCTACAGATTCACATTGGCGTACGTTGAAGAGACTTTTACGGTATTTGAAAGGTACAATTTCATTTTCGTTGAAATTTGTACGGGATTCTTCTTGCCCTTACTTACTTGGTTTTGCCGATGCAGATTGAGGTTCTTCTCTTGACGATCGTCGTAGTACGAGTGGTTTTTGTTTTTTTTTTTATCGAACCTAATATCTTGGTCATCCTTTAAATAAAAATGTGTTTCCTGGTCAAGCACGAAATCCGAATATCGAAGTGTTGCCGATGCGGTCTCGGAATTATTATGGTTGAAGAAGCTTTGTGGTGATCTTGAAGTCTCTCTCAAAGTCATCCCGGAAATTTTATGTGATAATATTAGTGTAACATTTCTAGCATCTAATCCGGCTTTACATTCTAAATCGAAGCATATGGATTTAGATTTCCACTTCATTCGAGAAAAGATAGCTGCAAACGAGATTAAAGTGTCGTTTACGCATCCACTTCTCAACTTGCAGATTGTTTAACCAAACCTCTTTCCGGAGATATATTCAAATTTTTACGGACCAAGCTTAATGTAGTTCTTCTTTAAGCTTGAGGGAGGGTATTGAAGTATTAGTAAAGTAGTTACAAAAGTAGTTATTGTTCGGTTTTATTCAGTTTACATTTACTTGTATAAATATTTTGGTTAAATAGAAAATTCCTTTGACCGTGAAGCATTACAAGGGGAATCCATTTTTCGTGGCTTTAGCAAAAGAGGAATATATGTTGTTCTTGACTCCACAATCTCACCCATTCCATTTCTCTCGCCTTTCACTTTGAGTTAATATTCTCCATCTCTTTCTCCTTTGCACCAACGAATGTCGTTCCGTGGCCATTTCTCACTCTATGGCTCGCCCTCCAATCACCTTCTTACGTGACCGATTTCTCAGATCTCTGCTGGTATTGCATGTCGGTAATGATCGCAAATAGCTTAGTTATCACTTCAAAAGCTAATTATTCATTGGAATGGGAACATGATCGACGGAATTAGATTTTACCCAAATATACTTGTTAGTGGAAGAATAGAGATCCGGGTTGGGTTGGGTTGCAGCCATGCCAACGCACACAGCTTGGTTTCTGCTGCACCAGTGTACCCAGCACCAATTACAATCAAGGAATCTGGAAAGCCGACCAAGAGAGGGGCGAAGAAGATATGGGGGGCGAGCTTGTCTTATCCGCCAGTTGAACGTGGGGAAAGTTTGGGGTCCCTCGTCCCCTCTTCTTCTTTCTGCATGTGAGTACCGAACTTGGAGAAGGAGACAAATACCAACTTATTCCTTTCCTTTATTCCAAGGAATCTCCAAGAACCAGAGCCTCCCTCTCTTTTCACTAACTTCTGATCTCGCAATTTCATCCAAATCTTACATCTATAGATCAGCCATTCTTAATCTCGAGGCTACCCCCTTTGCGACCTGACGCTGCTCATTGATCCATCAATGATCCCCCAAACTTGCAAAGGCACTTCAAGAACAGAGTATAGTTGGAATGAGAGAGAGAGACCCCTGCAAATTAGAATGTTCCACGAGGGTGGTGGAATCCGCATCCCCTTAATCCAATACCGGGAATGAGATTCCTATGAAGACGCATACCACTTCTGCCACCAAAAGCAGGGCCTCTGTCAGTTCAGGTTCTTCGGAAAGTTCTGTGCACACACTTGAGCATAGAACCAGCGAAGTGGACCTCCAAGACGGGGCCCAGTCTTTTAACAAATAAGCAAGGAACCATGATAGGTCTCTCTTCACTTCTCTCTGCCTACGCTATAAATGACATCGGTGCGAGTCTTAGTGTATATAGCTTACTGCGCCTGTGTTTTCCTCGGCAATCGTCCTGGATTCTCTCTTAGCCTCACCAGCCCCACCGCCCACAAGCAACTTGCTTACTAAGAGCTAGCTTATCACGATTCCTGTCATCAACAACCGGAAGGTGACAAGAGGTAAGCAGAAGTACATTTAAAGGTTCAATTTGTGCAAGCATCCGTGCGTGCATGGTGTTGTACTTAAAGAACAAAGCACGATCAAGTTAGAGATTATCAAAGTACTTGTTCTGGATAAAGACACAAGCCATCATCGGGAAAGACAATCAACGCCCATCCTGAACAGAACACAGGGCTTGTTGCAACCTCGCTCCTCCTCCATCTAGCCGGGCTCAGATTTTGCTGTGGCTGCGGCAAATGATGTATCATCACAATCATCGAGAACAGCAGCAGCAGCAGCATCAAGCCAATAACATACAATCGTCAACAAAGATGCCGCTAATTCCAGAGAGTCACTTGGTTGTGCAAGGTGCTAATGTCCATGGAGAGTCAGGACTTGTGCTCTCCACGGACGCCAAGCCTCGTTTAAAGTGGACCCATGAACTCCACGAACGTTTCATTGAAGCAGTCTGTACGCTTGGTGGAGCTGAGAGTGAGTGAACTTACATAATCACAGTTGTAGAATAGATGTTTTGATTCAATAGGTTCTTCATTCAATGCAGAAGCAACCCCCAAGAGCGTGATGAAAGTAATGGGTGTTCCTGGTCTGACTCTGTATCACTTAAAGAGCCATCTTCAGGTAAATTGCAATATCAAGTAATGGGTATTTCCATATTTTTTTGCACGCACAGGATTAGTTTCCATCTCTGTTTGTTCTTCTCGTTGACTGATTTCTATACTCACATAGCAATATCTTTGGGCATCAGAAGTACAGGCTGAGCAAGAACGTGCCTGGGCAACCTATTAGCGAGGCCAACAAATTTGGTAAGTGAGAAATAGCAATCCCATGGCAGAAAGTGGACACTATTTATTCTTGAAATTTGAATCCAAAAGACGGCGGTGTAGGTGCGGATGCAGTGGCTGAAAGCAGGCTGGCAGAAGCCAACGGAAGTCACACCAGCAACTTCAGTACGGGGTCTCAGACCAGCAAGTTAGCTTCTTTTTCTTTCTCCCTTCATTGCAAACTCAGTAGGTGCTGATGATTTTGATGGCTTGTGCTTGCAGTTGCAGTGGGGTTGGGAACTCAAGAAGCTTAGAGATAAGTGAAGCTCTGCAAATGCAAATTGAAGTGCAGAGAAGGCTACACCAGCAGCTTGAGGTAATAATCATTTGTTCCAATACATGACCAGTGATATATGAAATGAAGTCTTTTGAGAAAATTAGGTACAGCGGCACCTGCAGCTGCGGATAGAAGCCCAGGGAAAGTACCTTCAGTCGGTGTTAGAGAAAGCGCATGAGACGTTGGGTAGGCAGAACATCGGCGCCGTCGGTCTTGAAACCGCAAAGGTCCAACTCTCACAGCTGGTATCGAAAGTTTCAATGCAGTGCCTAGCCGGTGAATTTCCGGATCTGCAGAGGCTTTGCCCCCAGCCGGTCCAACCTCCCGACGGCTCATTTGAAAGCTGCCTGACATGCTACGAAGGATCCCTGAAGGACCCCGAACTACACAACGAGAGTTTGGGCAATGTTTGCGGCGTTCAGTTGGACAGGAAAGATAATGCAGAAGGGTGGAGTGAGGTCCTGAAAGAGACGGTGTTTTTCTCTTCGATGGGGACGGTGGGCGAAAGATCAAACAGGAGAAGTGGCGGAGAGTCGTCAAGCAACGATGGGATGCGAGAAGAGGGGAGAGTGAGAAGAAGAGAGGAAAGCTTGTGGAAGAGGGAGGAGTCGGCCAAGGAGAGACAAGGAAAGAAGAAGAAAGGGGGGTCCGCGCTGGACCTGAATGCGGGGGAGGATGAAAATGGAAGCTGGTCGGAGAGCAAGCAACTGGACTTGAATGGGTTCAGCTGGGAGTAGAGACGATGAAGAAGCTGGGAAAGAGGGGTCTTCTTGTAATGTCTGTGGAGTTGTAGAAGAATGTGGTTCCGACCAACTGATCGATTAAAAAAGCAAAATGGATTCACTGCTTTCTCCCTTGCTTGTACCATAAACTCGAAATCTCTTATAAAGAGGACCCTTACACGCCGACCTAATAGTTTGTGAGGGAATTAAATCACGGTAACTCAGCGGTCTAGAAATACGAAATTTTTAATTGATATCCTAAGGAACTACCTTAACATTAGGGATAACAACTTCTACACTAGGACAACGCAAACGTCGAACCTCGACTCTTGTACTTTCTTCATTACTCATTCTTCAGAATAGATTGCATTCGCGGTAGATTATGGAAGAGAAAAAGATGGCATTTTGACCCGTAGGAGTGCCTAGAAGTATGAAACAAGATAGAACCAAACAGTCCGGACGGACATAACTCAGTTGGTTCGAAAATAATAGATTTAAATACAAAAGACCACAGTTCGAAGTCTGCGTGTCACAGTGTGGGAGTCGTTACCTCCAATGTGAAGTAATTCTTTGTGACAATAGGTACGAGTTTCTCATCTCTAAGCCACTGAGTTACCGTAATTTAACTCTAGTATAAACCTTGAGGCTAAGACAATGGAGGGTTATCGCCTAACCAAACATCTGCTGGCAAAAAAATGTAGAATAGATCTTGTTTGAAGGTTGAATGTTTACAAATTATCATGCTCGATGACTTGAGCACCTCTCCACTCCTCACCAGGTTTCACAGTGAGAGGGACCAGAATGGAGGCCGGACCTGTGCAGATGAAATGATCCTTGCCATACTTTTGGGACGAGGCTCCGGGGCTACCTACGTATATGTCTTCAAAACCCATCCGTATTACTCTGAAGAACAGCTCCCGCCCCTGAAATCGGCATAGGGGATCAAGATACAAAGAATTATAGTCAATTTCTCAAGAAAAAAACAGAGTTTCAGGAGGAACCTGGTCGAGAGTTTCGTATTTGGAAGGTGGGGTATTGTACACAGGTTTCAATCTCTCGGACGGCGGGGCAGCATAAACTCTACTCATCTTCTTGTCAAGAATGGTAAAAGGCACGTCTTGGACGGCCCAGGAGCCTGGCTTCTGCGGAGGCTGGGAACCAAAAGAGAACCACCCGGGCTCTTCGGCTTGCATTGCTTGAGATGGAGATAAAATTTGAAAAGGCGCAGAAGGAGGCGGGTGAGAGCAGTAAGAACATTCACGGAGGCCTTCGATCCCGGCCCCATTTCTTCTTTTGAATTTCAAATGGCTCAGAATTGCGCTGGAGAAGGTCACTGGCTTCACTCCTGTGTTCTTCACTAGAACGGCCGTGGCCATGCTCTCCGAGTAGAGAGTGACTACGTAGGTTATTTCGAGCGCGCCTCTTTGGCAGCCGAGTTCAACCTGCGAACCGAAAGAATTGAAACGAATGGGTAACAGAAGGAGAGAAGAAAGCGCACCTGAAGAGCGTCGATGGCGTCGGAATCAACGTCCTTGACAGACCACTCGGCAGCAGGGAGAGGGTCGGAAACAGCGTCCAGGACCAGGCCAACGCCGCCTCTAACAGCGGTGGAGTCGGGTCCGTCTGGGGGGAGGGAGTAGAGGACCTCCTCAAAGCCGTCGTCCTTCCAGTAGACCTTGGGCTTGTAGGAGGTGAGGTGGGCGTCGGGTATTCGAAGGCTCAAGGAGCTTCCGTTTCGAACGGTGAGGTCCAGGACGGGGACTCCACGGACCTCGGAGAAGTGAAATCCTTTGCGGCCGCGCAGGGAGTCGGGGAGGGGGACAGGGGCGGTGGGAGGAGGAGGAGAAGGGGCGGAGGAGGCCCGGAAGAGGTTGGGTTTGGGGAGGGACAAGTGGGAGAGGAGAGACGCCATTGACAGTGGATTGGAGGAAGCAGGAGTGGATCCTAGAGAGAGAAGATCACCCCACCCTCGCGTCTCCGCCTCTCGTTTTGATTAGTTTGGATATGTCTGCGTGACGCACGCACCCGTGAACCTTCGTAGGTTTAGTTTCATCGACCAAATTTGGTTTCCAAAACAGCAGAGGGTCCAATTTCTACATCTTCTGCACTGTCCTAACCAAGACAATCAATTGAAAAGAAAATGAGATCACAGAAACGCCCTCTCTTCTCCCTTTCCCCACAGTGATTGCTTTTGTGTAGCCATTGATAATTTAGCAAGAGTGAAGGCCCATTCTTATAAGCTTCTCTACCTTTTGTAAAAGCTCCCCAGCAAAAGAAATGGTTCAAGACCGGAATCTTGGCTGCAGGATGCTGCACCTCAAGCTCATTCACAATGGTGGCAGCATCGTTTGTAACAGAGCTTATCCAGATGGCTATTCACCATTTTATTCATTTCTAAAATACAAACAAGATCCGAGTTCTAAGCCTATGCAGACGTCCAAGATTATTCCATCAGTAGACGAGGAACTGAAATGATCGGTACGTAAAAAAACCTCGTACAGAACAGAGAAGGGAGGCAAGTCAACCAAAAGATACAAAACAAAGCAGCACAACATCCTTCTCCTTTGTCGAGTTTCGAAGAACAGTCTCCTCAAATCTCGAAGAAGCTTGCCTCATTTCACAGCCCACTCCACTCCAGGTGGAAATTTGAAGTAGGGTAACTCTCAGTATGCCGTAAAAATGTAGTCTTGGAAGTCGACCAAATAATTGAGTGTCACGAAAAAGAACTAGTAAACCCTCCACAGTTTCAAATTACAGTTTTTGTTCTCCGGAGATTAATTTAATTGTTTGATATAAATGTTAATAATGTTTCTTGGTCATGGCTAATCCAGATACCCACATCTTTTTTTGGTGGTATAAAAGGCATCCTGCTTCCTTCCACTTCCAGCTTCCCCCATTGCTAGCTGCTACAGCAGCACTGTCTCCTGCTCTCCGATTTCTGGATTTGTTTCGCAAGAATCTGAACCAGATTTTTCAGCCCACTTCTCCCCTTTCATTCTTGCGTTCCCCCTAGTTTTCATCGCTTTCTTTTCAATACCAAAGCATCTTGCTTTTCGATCGAGAATGTGCGTGGCTTTTGGTTTTGCTCTCACCTCGATGATGTCCTTGAACACGATTTGAGCTGCCTCCGATTCCACTGCTGCTCCTCCCCGCTCCCTCTCATCCTTTCTACATCCTGCTGATCCGCCCGTAAGTAACCTTCACCCATTTTCGTCCCCTCTCCTTTTTGTGGTTGGACTATGATCATTTTCGTATTTCTCCGCTTTATTACCACGATCGGACCGGAATGTTGTTTTTTTTCAAGAACATATCAAGTTTTGAGCAAAAAGGATTTGGAAGTCTTGATCCTGTTTGTTTTGCGCTTAATATTTTCTTTCTTTTTTTTTGCGAAATGTTTACCAAGTTCATTTCTAACCAACAAAGACGGCACAAAATGAAACTCCATATGCTGTTATCAATAAGTTCACCTAATATGAGCGTCTATTAAGATATGTATAATTTTCTAGTAAGCTTATTTGCATCCAAATCTCAACGATCCGCCATGAAATCATTAGATAGCTTGTGAATTTTCTCAGCTTCTCTATATTGGATATTGGTTCCTACTTCTATAATAGCATCTACAATTTAAAACTTGCAATGCTTTCAATTTTTTTCCAACTCTTAGTTACTTCTTAATCTTGTTGAAGTGCTGCCAATGTAAAGTGCTTTCCTTTGTGAATCTATGGTAAACAGAGTTGCAATTGATCTGAATAAATTTCTGTTGCTGATGTCTTAACCTGGACGTGCATGGGGTGACAATGCCAGAGTTGCAAAGTGGAGATCGGAGATCAAAATGTCTTGATAACATTCAGAATTCACACCAAGCTGAACAAGGAGAAAAAGGGGAGCTGCCTACTCCAAACAGAACCAGGAGAAGGGTTGGTCGCGGAAGAGGGAGAGGTTTGAATGTGACAGGTGCAGAAAAAGGGCCTTCATCAGCAGTGCCTGCAAGGCCAACTGGTGCGGGAAGGGGCCGAGGAAGGAGAGTGATAAACTTAGATCCAGAACCCTGTGAGGTTCTTCCTGAAGCTGTGGTTCTTGGGGCTACCGAGCCTGTTTATGATATTGATAAAGTAGAGGCAGGGGGAGATAAAGATATATTCATGGAAGGTGGTAGTGCAGAAAAAATAATAGGTGTGGAAGAGGAAGCGAGTGCAAACCCAGTCCCTGACAGGGTATCATTTTTCATCTCTAAACTTTTTTGTCATGTCTTCTGAAAAATTATCTTTGACTGACTGACTTGTTATATACAATTTTTGGGATCGAAACAAAAATCAATTCTCGAAGGATTCTTTTGGTGGGTGCAGGTACAAGTTGGAAACTCTCCTACATACAAGACTGAACGCAAATTGGGTAAGGGAGGTTTTGGCCAAGTCTATGTTGGTAGAAGGATTGGTGGGGGGACTGATAGAATAGGACCCAATGCTGTTGAGGTTTGTCCTTAATTTAGAACTTATCTATCTCCTCCTTATGGGCCTTAACTCTTGCATCTTTTAAAATGGTCGTTGATTCTAGGTCGCTTTGAAGTTTGAGCAACGTAATAATAAAGGTGGCAGTTATGGCCCTCCTTATGAGTGGCAAGTGTATAGGTAATACATTTTTCCCTTACGAGGACAGCATAGCTGGTTCATTTGTTAAAACATGTGTTGTTAGATTGTGATGCTTGGCTTTTCCTTTCTTTTCTTTTTTCATCATTTAGTACTCTACATGGATGCTATGGAATTCCTGGGGTTCATTACAAGGGACGTCAAGGAGATTTTTACATTCTGGTGGGATTTTGTTTGGATTTTTTTTTATCGCAGAAAGTTATTATTATATTCACTTTGAATGCCAATTGGAATCAGGTTATGGATATGCTTGGACCCAGTCTTTGGGACATGTGGAATTCTCTTGGTCAATCGTGAGATTAGCTTTTACCTCTTTTACCTGATTTCAGATTGTTTGTGCTCCAGCTGTTTTTAGTGCCTCTTCATTCTTTATAGGATGTCACCTGATATGGCAGCTTGCATAGCCGTGGAGGCGATTTCTATTTTAGAAAAGCTTCATTTGAAGGGGTCGTTATTATTTTCTCTTTTTCCCTATCAGTGTTCTTTATTCGGATGAAGATGAGGTTTCGGATTTGAAAACTTCATCCGCAACTGTATCATTTGTTGTCCTAAAGTTTGAATAAGTTCCCATTTGTTTCTTTCACGTTCTTGTAAAACAAAAAGATATATTTATTCATTCAAAACTCTCCTAAGCAGGTTTGTCCATGGGGATGTGAAGCCAGAGAATTTTTTACTTGGTCAACCTGGGACGCTTGATGAGAAGAAATTATATTTAA
Organism: Begonia fuchsioides; assembly: GCA_003255005.1. Taxonomy (NCBI): domain Eukaryota; kingdom Viridiplantae; phylum Streptophyta; class Magnoliopsida; order Cucurbitales; family Begoniaceae; genus Begonia; species Begonia fuchsioides. The sequence continues at coordinate 76,062 of QAOC01007080.1, forward strand.
TAGATCTTGGTTTGGGTATGTTTTATTTGATATGCTTCATCAGTTTGTACGGGACTAGTACAGAAAGATTTTTAATTGGCCATGGTGGCACAGTGATGTAATAACAGACTCTAGCAACTGTTCAAACTGAATACCATTTCACAAAATGCGCCAACCGTGTTGTAACACACGTTCTTGTTTCAGCTTCGAGGTGGAAACAATCGTCAACAGGGCAGCATGTCGATTATGATCAGAGACCTGACATATTCAGGTTTAAATATATCATGCTGTTTTTTGCTTTCACATTTCCAATCTAATATAACTCTTATGGCAGGGGAACAATTAGGTATGCAAGTGTCCATGCACATTTGGGTCGCATTGGAAGCCGAAGGGATGATCTTGAATCATTGGCATACACTTTAATATTTCTCATCAAAGGGAGATTACCATGGCAGGGATATCAAGTTAGATTTTTTTTTGCTGGAATTTTGTTGCATTAAGATTCATCTCTGACTCCTTATTTGAATTCATCCAGGGAGATAACAAGAGTTTTCTTGTCTGTAAGAAAAAAATGTCTACTTCTCCAGATTCAATGTGCAGCTTCTGTCCAGCTCCATTTAAGCAATTTTTTGAAGCTGTTACAAATATGAAGTTTGATGAAGAACCAAATTATGGAAAACTAATCTCTTTCTTTGATTCCTTGATTGAACCATGCTCCACATTAAGGCCAATTATTATTGATGGTGCACTTAAGGTGGGTTGAGAATCTATTTCATTCTTCATATATAAGTTGGTGTCTTTAACTTTATCCAGTTGGGTGGCATGGCCTTGGCATTTGTAGGTAGGGCAAAAGAGGGGAAGATTGCTCATAAACTTGGAAGAAGATGATCAACCAAAAAAGAAAGTGAGACTGGGTAGTCCTGCTGCTCAGTGGATATCAGTGTATAATGCACGTCGTCCAATGAAGCAAAGGTGAAATTTATCTTTACATACAAATCCTTGTTTTAATTTTTGAGAATTTCTTCTTTGTTATGTGCGTTCATACATCAACTTGGTCAAATAAAAAAAATGGCGTTGGATCTAATTGAGCTGCTGCAGGATACTTTTCATGACCATAAAGACTGTTTTAATTGAATTACTTGTTAAGATTTGACATTTTTTTTCTATTGCTCACCCTCATCTAAATATCATCCATCTTTAATTCGGTTTTCTAGTTACTTATTAAAAAAATTATATCATTGCAATGTCAAATAACCCGGATACTAATCGATATGTTGTAATAGGCTTAATTGCATTGAGTACCTAACCAGAGCTGCTACCAAAAAAAAAAACAATCATTCTCATAAGTGTGTCATCATCTTATCCTACCCTTCACTAATGAAAGAAGATAAGGTCCAATCATGTAGCTGATTCGTTTGTTGGGTAAGGTTTTTATAACCCAGTTAATAGATTTCTGCTTTTTTTGTCTCATAGATATCACTATAATGTGGCTGATGCAAGATTACGGCAGCATGTAGAAAAGGGCAATGAAGACGGATTACATATAAGCTGTGTAGCTTCTGCAACAAATCTCTGGGCTTTAATCATGGATGCTGGGACAGGTTTCTCTTCGCAAGTTTATGAGTTGTCACCTGTTTTCCTTCCAAAGGTTATTTTCCAAGTCCCTTGTATATATTTCTCATGCTTCAGGCTGTTGTACTCTTGAATCCGTATTTTATCAATGTTTTCTAATCAGGACTGGATTATGGAGCAATGGGAAAAAAATTTCTATATTAGTGCTGTTGCTGGAGCAGTGAATGGAAGCTCTTTAGTGGTTATGTCCAGAGGTCTGTTGCAATTCTTATATTTTGCCATTTGCATCCTATAAAGCATTAGTAGAACGCATCTCTAAACATTTCTAAAAAAGAAAACGATATCCACCATATGTTAACTATTTGATTGAACATAGTCCCTCTTAGACAAATTTCTAATTTTGGTATTTTTGCAGGAACAACTTTCACTCAGCAATCATACAAAGTAAGCGAATCGTTTCCTTTCAAGTGGATAAATAAGAAGTGGAAAGAAGGTTTCCATGTGACTGCCATGACTACGGCTGGAAATCGGTGGGGTGTGGTGATGTCCAGGAATGCAGGATTTTCAAATCAGGTACGGCTCTAAGTCAAGTGTACACGTTCAAGATTTTAGTTGTCAATCCTTTCTTGATTCTTTCAATCGGCCTCTTTTGTACAAGGTCGTGGAACTTGATTTTTTGTACCCAAGTGAAGGCATCCACCATAGATGGGAGAGTGGGTATAGGATAACATCAATGGCGGCCACTGCAGATCAAGCCGCCTTCATACTCAGTATCCCAAAGCGTAAAACGATGGACGAAACTCAAGAAACTTTGCGTACATCAGCCTTCCCCAGCACCCATGTGAAGGTAAATGGACTGCATTTTCGTAATCAATCGCAAACACTGAGGATAATGTCAAAGAACACTATTATGATTTTGCTGCCTTGTGACAGGAGAAATGGTCAAAGAACCTTTACATAGCGTTGGTGTGCAATGGAAGAACGGTGTGCTGATGGAAGGGGGAGGCGTAAGTATGAAGTTGCAGACCCAATGGGAACTGATATGGAGAGGGGAACGATGATGTTGTAATGCGTGGTAGCAGAAATCTAATATTGTTGGATTAGATAATTAGAGACAAGGGGAGTGGTTGATGGTTGACTAATATGGGACGTGGTCGGTGCAACTAAACTTTGACATTCTAAAAACCAATCGTGGCCTTGCTGTTCTTCTTCCTCGTTTGCTTTCTTTGACAACCCACGCGCTTTCGTCTTACCATCCCCCTTTTCTGGCTCTCCCCTGCTCCCTCTTCGTGGACGAACAAGGCCCAAACTTGGTTGAGATCTTCGACGCCGCCGCTTTATGTGTCCTCTCAGGTTCATCTTGGTGTTTTTCTCTGCAATTTTAGCTGCCTATGTTGCTTGCAGAAGCGTTCGTTCCCCCGATTCCCTCAACGATCAAAATCCTCCTCCCAAAGACGAACAACCCTTCAATTTGAAAACGGTAGGCTGATCTCATTCATTCTTGTTTTCCATTTCCTATCATGCTCCCCGGCTAATTTAGAAACAACGGCCGAATGTAATTGCAGACGGTGCAAAATGGATTCTGGGTGTTCGTCTCCATGGCCAGCGGGAGGTATTTGTGGAGGACTCTGAGGGAGACGAAGTACAAATAGCAAACCAAACTTCATCACAGAGAAAACAGTTTGCTGTCTGTCAGCTTTAATTTGATTATGGCAGAGATTCGGAGATCAATTTAGTTGTAAATGCATGACGTTTGAATCATACTTTTGTTCAACTAACTGGAAGCATGTACGCAAAACACTAAACTTGGTCCGGAATTCCGTTGATTCATTGTTCTATCTGGAACCAGATCCATTACACCGGAGAATGGAGATGCAAAATGGTGTACTAGTTTCTGTTGTCCTGCCAGCAAACTGGAAAGCATTCCAACGTGAAACATAGTTTCTGTGGAGGATTATCTGCATACACTTGATTTGTTCATGTCTATGTCCGGCTTGTATGCGTTGAGAATTGTTTAAACTGTTATGGTGCTGAAGGATAAACCAACGTGAAACATAATTTCCATTGTAGGAAAAAGGTGAATGAATGGAAACAAGTTCATAGCTTCTGATATATTTAGTTGATAATACATGCATCAACGTCCCTATGAATGAGCTCCGCGTTCATGCATAAAATGTGTTTGGGGATTGCTCATGCTTTGCAGCATCAGTGAGTTGTTTTGTAGAGTACGTTAGCGAGCAGGATCTGTGATCTAATGATCATGGAGGCGGCCACCTGTCCTAATTCGAGCTCTGTTTGGAACATCTCCTCTCACTGCTGACATGGGTTGTTTCGTCTTAATCTGTAACCAAATAACATCCCAATCCCAAGCAAGTATGTTCAGCGTTATGGCGTTCTAAAAAAGACGGAGCCAAGAACGATCCAAGCTCTTTTGTTTTATGTGAGAAAATCGCGGACGAGAAAAGATGAGAATGAAACAATATCATGGAAAAAATGGCTGACCTTGTCGTCGCAGTGGAGCTTGGGGGTGCGTTGGCGGTGTTTATTTTTGTGGCCGTGGTGGCTTCCCAACACGAGAATACAAATGGTAGCAACAGCAATACCAAAGGAACAGATTACTCTTATCCCATTTAAGCTCCATTTCCACCCACTGTGACAGCCATTAGCTTCTTCCCAGATCACCTCTTTTTGGCGTTGGAGCTCCAATTCCGTGCCCTTTTTCATGCCCATTGTCAGCCTTGGAGAATTCAGGATTTCCTCATCTGGCTCAGGCGAGTCTAGTTTCATGTCGGCCAATTGGTTGTCCCTTGTTTTTTTGAAGAAAACTTGGGAGACAGAGTATTGATCAAGCTCCGCCGCTCCGATGTCGTAAGATTTGGGTTCTGAATCCACACTTTCTGTAAGAGCCAGATCAACAGCATCATCATATGGAGTTTCGGTGACGTTATCAGTCTGGTCCAAGTGAAGTTGCGCGGGAGGAGCATGTGGAATAGGACTGGAATATGGAGAGGGGGTGGTGCAAGTGAAGTAGTTCATGTGGAATTCGGAGGTGGGGAGGTGAGAGAGACGGGGGCGTTCGTGGAAATCAAGGAGTCCAGAATCATCAAGGAACTCCCAGTCCCAGTCGCCAAGATCCATTGTTGGACCGGGTATCCTTGAGATGAGTAGATGGAATGGGAAGTGAGGAAAGGGAGGGGATCAAAGCCGGGAGAATGATTGAAGAAGAGGAAACGTGAGTCGAGAATGCCATGGAGATGCAGGAGCAACGAGATTTATGAGAGGCAGTAGTGGTCGGGACCCGCACAAACAGAAATTCTTCTTCTCCAGAGATATTTTTGGACTTGAGTTTATGAAAAAGAAAAAGCGAACCAAGCTTTACACTGCCGAAGATGCTCCTTTTCGTTGCGTCTGTGACACTCATTCTATTCGGGAGGGGAGCCAATTCAGCAAACAAATGAAGATGGGGTTTTTCGTGTCGCCATATAAAACCCGATCACGATGCCAACAGCAGAGACGAGAAGGCCATGCAGGCGCAGCCACGCCCACAGGCAGGCTGAACCACAAACTATTCCGGATATCACATTTAAAGTAGCACCCAATATGTAATCTAATACCATTTCTCGTCCACTAAGCTCGTGGAAGCAACTCAATGATTATTATAATGCTCGTTTCTTCCCCCTGAAAAAATAATCCAAGTCCGTAGCCCGTAGCCTGTCGGTGGTGGGGATGACCATCGTAGATCGGCCGACAGATTGACGACTGCCGAGCTGTTGATTACTCATTAACAGTTGGCTCCTTGTGGCGGGTCCACCCCTCCCTCTCCATCGTTCCATTCGACAGTTTTACTTCCAAGTATACGCCCAACCATGACTGGATACTAAACAATAATTCCACTCTGTCTTCATTAAATTGTTGAGTTTTGGGGGGGCGTCGTGCTCTCTTCTTTTCCTGATTTTCCCTCTGCGTCTTTGCTTCTCGGGATGAGGGAGGTTATCAGCATTCACATAGGCCAAGCTGGGATTCAGGTCGGGAATTCTTGCTGGGAGCTTTACTGCCTTGAGCATGGCATCCATCCGGATGGAATCATGCCCAGGTTTCATTTCCACTCTCCCCCACCTATCCCCCCTGGTCACTTTCTTTTTCTACTGGAAATGGACTCTTCTTTTGGTTGAATTCCAGTTTCTGATTACTCGTTTCTGCATTCTCTAACAATGATCAATTTTGTGTTTGGTTACGGAGCAAAAGTTTTAGTTTTTTTTTTCATTTTTATCTTCAAGGATCTGAATTTGTTTGGATCATGAACAAGAGTTTTAGCTATTTACAACTTGTTGGGTTTTGATAGCGGTGCAGGCACCAAGATCTAAGTACCCAGTTCACCCACGGATAAACTGATTGAGGGATATGCTGGTTATTATCATGTTCTTACAAGAGACTAAGACTTAAGGATGATCTATTGCTCGTCTACTTAATGGAATTGTTGTATCAGCGATGATCCAAATGCGGCATTCAAATGATTTTATGGTTTCTTAGTTTGTAATTTGATCTCCTTTTCTGTTTTCTAAGCAAGTCTTCTGGTGGCGCAGTGACACTTCAGTCGGAGTTGCCCACGACGCCTTCAACACGTTTTTCAGCGAGACCAGCTCCGGGAAGCATGTGCCCAGGGCTATATTCGTTGATTTAGAACCCACTGTCATCGACGAAATTCGAACGGGCGCTTATAGACAACTGTTCCATCCTGAACAGCTTATTTCTGGGAAAGAGGATGCCGCTAATAATTTTGCCAGAGGACATTACACAGGCCAGTATTTTCCTCCTCCTGGCTCTATGGCGCTGTGTATTTCTCTGTCAAATCTAACGCCTCGTTCTTTTTTTCCTCGCATGCTGCAGTGGGAAGGGAAATTGTCGATTTATGCCTTGACCGAGTGAGAAAGTTAGCAGACAACTGCACAGGGTTGCAGGGGTTTCTGGTCTTTAATGCTGTTGGTGGTGGCACCGGCTCTGGTTTGGGCTCACTGCTCCTGGAACGCTTGTCCGTGGATTATGGAAAGAAGTCAAAGCTTGGTTTCACCATCTATCCTTCTCCTCAGGTACTGGCCTTAGGTTTTCGTTTGTGTTCTTGCCATCCTTGATTTGGAAAAGCTCAAACCTGAAGGATTTCCTTCATTAAAATTGCAGGTTTCGACAGCTGTTGTGGAACCTTATAACAGTGTGCTTTCAACTCACTCTTTGCTGGAACACACTGATGTGGATGTGCTTCTGGACAACGAGGCTATCTATGATATCTGTAGGAAATCATTAGACATCGAAAGGCCGACTTATACAAACCTGAACCGGTTGATTTCCCAAATCATCTCCTCTTTGACCACTTCCTTAAGGTTCGACGGTGCCATAAACGTGGACATTACGGAATTTCAGACGAACCTTGTACCCTATCCCCGCATTCATTTCATGCTCTCCTCGTATGCTCCCGTGATCTCGGCTGCCAAGGCTTACCACGAGCAGTTATCTGTTCCTGAGATAACTACTGCTGTGTTTGAGCCATCAAGCATGATGGCCAAGTGCGATCCCAGGCATGGCAAGTACATGGCATGTTGCTTGATGTACAGAGGAGACGTTGTGCCCAAAGATGTGAATGCTGCTGTGGCCACCATCAAGACGAAGCGGACTGTTCAATTTGTGGACTGGTAAGCTTTTATCGTACTGGTGTGAATATTAGTTAGGCGGTCCTTGACATTGATTGAATCGAAAGTAATAGCGTTGAACTCCAATTTGCGTGATGTTGGCATCGTCTGTGCAGGTGTCCTACGGGGTTCAAGTGTGGAATCAACTACCAAGCGCCGACTGTGGTTCCTGGGGGCGACCTTGCGAAGGTGCAGCGGGCGGTGTGCATGATAAGCAATAACACATCGGTGGTGGGGGTGTTTGCGAGAATTAATCTCAAGTTCGACCTTATGTACGCCAAGCGAGCCTTTGTGCATTGGTACGTGGGGGAGGGCATGGAGGAAGGTGAATTCTCCGAAGCTCGTGAAGATCTTGCTGCCCTCGAAAAGGACTACGAGGAGGTCGGGATGGATGGTGTTGACGACGACGAAGAAGAAGAGAACTGAAGAGCAGTTCCGGTGTCTTTTATTGTCTCTGTTACGGCTTCCCTGTGCTATTTTCCGAATAATGATTCTGTTTGTCCTTCTTGTGTTGATCATGGAGTGTACTTTTAGGAAATTATATTTACGGATGAATAAAAGAACGTGTGTTTGCTGTCAGGGTTTGCAATTTGCCTGGCTCTCGGCCTTTGAAGCCTGATCCACGAAGAAGACGCGCGGCGGTGGCCGGAAGTCAAGCTCCGTTGCCATCTCCGGTAGCCTCCTCCGGCTACAAAATTGCAAAGCAGGGCTTTGGATTATATAGCAATTATTTGTTTTAAATAAGATTAGATGCTTCGTCCTTGTTGTTGACTAATCCTGGCTTCTCCCCCGCCTCCCCTCCCGCGAACAATTCCTAAATCCTTCTTCTGCCTCGTCTCTTTCAGATTCTCCTTCCTCCCTCCTCTACCCTTCTTTCTACGCGCATCTATCTTCCTCCTTCCGCTTCTTCTTTCTTTCTCCAACCCGATCTTCTGTTTAGCTGCCGCTCTCTCTTATCCTCTTCTCCCGATTTCCCTCTCTTTCCTTACTCTTCTTTCTGCTATCCAATTGCAACCGATCCTCCTCCTTTCCCTTCCATCCTTTCTCTGCAATCGTCGGATTTTAGCTGCATTTCCTTCTCCCTTCTCTCCCACTCTCCCATTCCGGATGTAGTACCATTACTCCTTTACTGTTTCATCCCTATACCCCGACATCATGTTCAAGTCCAGGATAAAGCGAGTTGTTCTTCTAGTACTTGTCTTGTCGCTCGCCTCTCTTCTGTTGCATCTATCTATCGCAAAGTTCTCTAGGATCGATTTGGTCGACTACAATCCTATGACTACGTTGCAAAATGCCTCTATGTCTGGCGTGCAGGTGGGCTAGGAACCTCAATTATCACGCTCATCGCCTGCACCAATGTTAATCACTCTATTTCCTAGTGTGCAAACTCGATTGATTTTTTTTCTCTCCTGTTTTCCCCTCTACTCAGGGTTTTAGGAATAAGAGGCTATGGGGTGCTGTACAGCCTCTACTGTCTTTGCATCCCTATGCGAATCCGAGGAGCACTTATCCTGGTAATGATTCCCTCTTGTTGTCCCTCTAGTAAATATACTACACACGAAAGCGGCCCCATTGATGTCTTGCTGTATTCTTTTCATTGTGTCATCTGTTAATGAAGCCTGGTTCAATGGCTGCTTTGGAAAAATTCTCTAGACTGTATATGTTCTATGTTTTCCCCAGCTATTATATAAGCTTATTTTGTCGCAAAAAAAAAGTAATTTAGAAGAAGTCCTTCTGTTTCAGTTATCTATTCAATGGTGAATATCTACAACTCTTGGAAGATTTTCTTTCTCATCTAACTTGACTGTATAAGTGGCATGATACAGTTTGAACAAGTCGACTCTAACATGAGGGAATAAAAATGATATTTTGATCTCTGAGACTATTGTGAAATCTATTTTAGACTTTAGCCTTGTGCTGAGCTTCTGTTGTTATTATTATATATTTTTTGGAAGAAAATATTTACTGCAGTCAGTTACGTGAAATTACTATATTATCTGATGTTAATGCTTTAGTAATTTGCATGATTAAAGTTGGTATATAAGTTTTTTGTGTTTGGCGAAATATTATCCAGTAATTTTTTACTTTCGAAAATCAATGTCAAGAGTAACTATTTATTCCCCATCCTTTGACCCAGTTTAATCTGTGCATTTGACCTTGCAGTGCCAAATGAACAGAGTAATGGTTTCATCTATGCAAAAATTTTTGGGGGTTTTGCAAAAATAAGATCTTCGGTAAGATAGGCTGAAAGACTGAAAATTCAATCCTGACATCTTCACTAGGTACTTAATATTTTTTTTTATTGTCTAGATTTGTGATTTGGTCACGGTGTCCAGGCTTCTAAATGCTACTCTTGTTATTCCTGAGATTCAAGCAAGCACTCGCTCAAAAGGAATCAGGTGCTTCATGCACTACCTTGCTTGATACATCTTAATGATATCACAAATCCCTGTGGCTAGTCATTTATTTCTACCTTCTTACACTTGATTAATTTTCATCAGCAACAGCTTCAAAAGCTTTTCTTATCTCTATGATGAAGAACAGTTTATAGCGGCTCTAAAAAGTGATGTAACAATTGTTAAGAGCTTACCTGAAACCTTGAAGGCAGCAAGAAGAGGAAATAAGTTCCCCACTTTTAAACTCAAGAACACAGTTTCCCCAGATTATTATATTGAGGAAATCCTTCCAAAGTTGAAGAAATCCAAGGTCATAGGTTTGATTCTTAATGATGGGGGATGCCTACAGGTAGCTTAACTTCTTACAATTGTTCGACTGGTATTATCTCTTGTCAAGAAACTTGCTTATTGTTCCAAACTTAATTTACATGAAATGTCACTTTGGCTGCTAATGAAATAGCAGACATGTTGGTCTGTTCATTTTTCTGTTTGTATTTAGTTTTAAACTCGATGTTGCACGATTCACTTTGTTTTGCTTCCTAAACACGATTTATTTCTCTGTTTGAGGTTATCAAAATATCAATAATTATCCTTGGGTGGTTTCGTTTTTGCTTTTCAAGTGTCTGGGAATGATGAGACTACACGTGTTTCTTAAGTTTTTTTATTGGAAGTAGGGAGATAATCCATCCAATGTTGAAGGAAGTAGACCAACGACGTGTTGCTAGATAGAAAAACGAACCATTTTAGTCAATATGAACTGGCATAAGGGGATTCAAGAAATTTGTCAATCAATTTGTCGACAGTTGATAGTACATCAACTAACTGAATTTACATAGAACTACACAGTGATTGCTTTCAAGCAGCCAATATTTGGACCTGAGAATATACTTAAAACTGCTTTTGAAGATATAATATTAACTAGATATATGAGATATTGAGTAGCTACATAATTTTTTTATGTTGTTTTCATAGATTTGTTACAATAAGTCTTCCCAAATTATATATTCTAACAACATTCAATACCCACGGTCCCCTCTTTTGGAGTTTTCTAAAGATTTTGCTTGCCAAAAAGAAATCATAAGATGATAATGTAGTTGATAACTAATTCAACCTTTTACTGTTTCTTCCCAGTCAATCCTTCCACCAAGCATGTCCGAACTTCAGAGGCTTAGATGCAGGGTTGCCTTTCATGCTCTTGAATTCCGCCTAGATATTCAGATCCTTGGGCACAAAATTGTGGAGAGGTATTCAGTGCCATCCTTGCTTAGTAGCCCTAACTTTTGAAAAAAAAAAGAACATTTTTTGAGCACATGTTATATACCTTTTAAAACACGAATCAAAATTGTTATCACCGGAGAAGTGTAACACTAGCTTGATTGTAGAGTTGTGAGTTGAGAATGTGGTGGGTTAACAAAGAATAATGTTCTTGTTAATATTAGGCTGCGTAAACAATGGTTGAGGATAATTCAACTTTATTGATGATTTCTCAAATTTTAATCTGTTCTCACAGGCTACGAGCGTGGCAGCAACCTTTCCTAGTTTTTCATCCTGGTTTAGTAAGGGATTTGTTGGCATACCATGGCTGTGCAGAACTCTTTCAGGTATTCATTTAAGAATTATCTGATGATTCATCAATGCTACTCATGCCATTTCCCTCAGGAGATAGTTTTTATTTATTTATTACTCAATTCTTCGTTTTTCTTTCTGAACACTAAAATTTATCTTTTCTCATGCCGATTACTCTTCTTAGGATGTTCATACTGAGCTCATACAATATCGGAGGACACAAATGATCAAGCATGGAATTATTAGAGATAAACTTAGTGTTAATTCGTTTTTGCGCAGAGATGATGGTATATGTCCTATTATGCCAGAAGAGGTGGGTGATGAAATTTGGGGAATTGGATGTAGTTTTTTTTCCATTTGCGAGTTACGTCAATACTTTGATTTAATTGTTTTATTGAATATTTGCTCTTTGTTTTTCACTTAAAGTAGACAATTAGGTAACATCAATTAGAAGACTTTTAACCTGGCATTTTGGGCTCTGAGATAGGTGTTAATTTATTGATGTTTGTTTCATAAATAAAAACTAGATAGATGTAAAACTTTATGTTGGATCTATGAGCTGATTATGCAAGCACAACATTATTGGCCCTTCCTGATTGGAAGAGCGTTGCCATTGAAATATTGCTTTTTGATTCTTTCATAATTGATTCTTTTTTAAATATTGCTTTTTGATGCTTTCATAATTCCTTTCACAACTTTGGTGTGATAGGTCTTCAGTATGAGTGCTAAATTATTTTTAAAAAACTTGTGCAGGTTGGGATTCTGCTTCGAGCAATGGGATATCCTCCTAAAACTATTATTTATCTTGCAGGTTCTGAGACATTTGGTGGTCAGCGTATGTTGATCCCCTTGCGTGCTATGTTCAGCAATGTGGTGGATCGCACCTCTTTGTGTAGTAATCAAGAATTGGAAAGAATAGTTGGACCTGAGGCACCGCTTAGTCTTAATATTTTCCGAATGCCTCCAGTGAAACTTGAGAAGCAAGAAAAAGACGAATGGAATAGAGCTGGTCCACGTCCTCGACCTCTTCCTCCCCCACCTGATAGACCTATATATCGGCATGAAAAAGAAGGCTGGTATGGTTGGATCTCTGAGAATGATACTGAACCAGACCCATCGCTTGTTGATCTAAGGCAGGAAGCCCATAGGCTACTTTGGGATGCTCTAGACTATTATGTATCTGTTGAAGCAGATGCATTTTTTCCTGGATTTAATAATGATGGAAGTGGATGGCCGGATTTCTCGAGCTTGGTAATGGGACAAAGGCTGTACGAGAGTGCTTTTTCCAGAACATACCGACCAGACAGGTAAGCTCATAATAAAATGTGGATGAGTTTAGTTTGCAAATGATGTTGGATTGGTTGAGATAACATTGTCTCTTTACACTCTACACTTGCTGCTGCATGCTCAACAAGCTTACAATTAATGGAGCTCCCTTTTATGCTACACAGCATGTTGTATGAAGTTCTACCCCCATAATTTCAATCATTTAGTTCGTTCCAGGCTTAGTGATGGATAAGTGAAAAATCGTTGAGGGTTGGGATAGGGATTGTTGTTAAGAAATAGATCACTCTCTGTTTGAGTTATCGTTTGACTGCACACAACAATATCATTGTTCTGACATTACATTCACTTGGCTCATCCATGCAACTTATGTTTCTTGTCTTCATATGTATCTGAGAGGTGACCTGATTTCAAGTTCGGTTCTGACATTACTTTATTTCCTGCCCAGGAAAGTGGTTGCTAAGCTTTTCAATAGCGTAGCTGATGATATGTACCATCCATGGCATAAATGGACACTTGAAGTTCAGGACCATCTTAACAAAAGCTTGGGCGAGGAAGGTTTGATAAGGCAATCCTTCTTGTCGAAGCAAGCCTCGTTCCTTTCACACCCACTGCCCGAATGCTCATGTAGGGTGTCTTCTTCTGAGGTCCCTGCTCATATAAAAGATAAGGATGGCCGGACGCTCTATGGTGCGGAGGATGAGTGCCCTGAGTGGATGAAGCATGGTGAAGATGTGAAAGTGGAAACTGTGGGAGAAGGGGACGAGAGTGAATTTCTGGAGTATGAGAAAGATCTTGCTCAACAGCTGGAAACGACGAATTACAGCAGTGGGAAAGACAACATGACTCCGTTTTTTGATCAGGATGAGGAAATGGATCCCAACGACTAAAAGTGGATGGGTAAGATGAACTTTTCATGGCCCTACGCCAAGTCCATATTCTCCTGGACTAAAGTTTTGGTGCAAGTGAGGAGCTTCGATGGTTTTGTTTTTGGGTCCAAGTTTGGCTTGGTCTTTCAAGGGATTTGGCATTCAGATTTATTCTTTAAGTAGATAATCACAGTATTATATTCTGTATACCTCGGGTTCTTTCAAATACAAGTGGAGGAACCGTTTGAAGATGATGTTTTGAAGATGATCGTTCTTTCATTCGCATTGGAAACAAATATACAAACCTGCCCTCGTCCTTGTTCTTGTTTTGGAAAATTTGTTCACTATCTCCGGTCTCAATTAATTTGTCGATCGTCTGCATATTTGCAAACGTCAGCAAAACAAAAATCTGAAAACAATTTCGATTGACAGGGATCTCGGAATCGTGTATCGAAAGCAGTACCTCTTCTCTGCTCTTGTGCCCGTGACTTAACAATTACAGAGAAGGAAATAAGAACCAAGAACAGTAGTAGTGATAGTAGAGAAACTACAAACTACAGGAATCAATTCAGGGTTCAAACCTGTGAAAACGTCTCTCAACGACCTCCCTGTATTCTTGATGGATGGTTTCCCGCAAAATCTAAGACCAAATTCATGAAATTTAAAACTAAGTTTAAGAATTTATGCAGCAGAGAGATTGTCCAAAAACAATAATAAGAAAGCAGAAAATACGTTTGAAACTTTGTTCTAGAGATCAGCAAATCATTCTCGAATCCTTCTTCTATCTGTATGACTTGAGCCTCTTCTTCTATCTGTTATATCCATATAAGCAAACATGATGTTCAACTCCAGAATAAAGGGAGTCGTTCTGTTAGTACTTGTCTTGTTGTTTGCCTCTCTTTTGTTGCATCTCACCATCACATAGTTTTAAGGATCGATTCAGTTGATTATGGTCCAATGACAACATTGCAAAATGCCTTTACGTTTGGCATGCAGGTCGGCGAGGAACCTCCTCATTACTCTCATCGCATGCACAATCCTTAATAAATCTATTCCGCTATGTAAACTCTACTGATTTGTCGTTTTTGTCCCCACTACTCAGCTTTTTAGGAATAAGCGGCTATGTGGTTCTCTATAGCCTCCACTGTCTTTCCACCTATCCTACGGTCTCTGTATCTCTATAAATAATATAATAAATACGACGCAGAACTATTTATGTTTTGGAGTTTTCTATTCGCATAATTGTTTACTTGAGGAAAAGCATTAGCACGGATTTTAATTAATTTAAGATTCTGTCATTTAAAAATCGATAATCCCAAAACTAAGCCATATACCACCATTATCAAAGAGCACTATTCATGTTTTGAATTTGAATTTTAAAACCCTAAACCCTAAACCCCAAACCCCAAACCCCAAACCCCAAACCCTAAACCCTAAAACCCATACCCTAAACACTAAACACTAAACCCCAAACCCTAAACCCTAAACCCTAAACCCTAAACCCTAAACCCTAAACCCTAAACTCTAAACCCTAAACCCTAAAACTCAAACCATAAACCCTAAACCCTAAACCCTAAACCCTAAACCCTAAACCCTAAACCCTAAAACCCTAAACCCTAAACCCTAAACCCTAAACCCTAAAACCCTAAAACCCTAAACCCGAAACCCTAAACCCTAAACCCTAAACCCTAAACCCTAAACCCTAAACCCTAAACCTCAAACCCAAAACACCAAACACAAAACATCAAACCCCAAACCCTAAAACCCCAAACCCCAAACCCCAAACCCCAAACCCCAAACTCTAAACCCTAACCTTAAACCTTAAACCCTAAATCCCAAACCATAAACCCTACAACCCTAAACCCTAAGATCCTAAACCCTATACACTAAACACTAAAACCTCAAACCCCAAACCCAACCCTAAATCTCAAACCCCGAACCCCAAACCCCAAACCCTAAACCCTAAAGTCCAAACCCTTAAACCCCATACCCCATACCCAAAACCCTAAACCCCAAAACTCCAAACCCCAAACCCAAACATTAAAACCATAATCGATGAAATAACTTGGTTGTCAGATGAATGAACTCTCAACACTCTCTAGTTTGGATTAACTGAAAAATCATTGAATTCACTTTCTCCCTTTGATGTAAGACGCTGAGTCTGAGAGTAGTCGATACTTTCGGAGAGCTTCCCTATTGTACAACGGGAGTTTCTTAGTCTTGTTTTCGGCGGATTCAGGAGCGTCATCGGAGCCCACCTTGCCTTCGTTCGAGGAAGATACGAGTTTAGTGTGGACGTGAAAGCAAGTTAAGTATGGGTATAAGAATTTTGATCTGGTTAAAGATTCAAGCTTTGAACTCTGAACCGAGTGGGCATTCGCGTGGCATATTGGAATGCCTACTTTGAAAGGGGAAAGGGGAATGAGAAAGGGTTGTTGAGCAATGAGAAGAACGGAGAAAGAAATTAGACGGTAGGGTGTCACAGAAAATTCCGACAACGTTAAAGACGTTGGATGACAAAAAAATTGGATCGAGGTGCGCAGTAAGTTCCCCTGTAAATTCAGGGTGATCAGTAAAATGGCGGTTTCTAAATGGGGTTAAATGGCTGAAATTTTCGGGTCGGGTATAAATTGAGCTGCGTCTTTTATCCTGTTTCGGCCATGTCTTTTCTCCGTGCTTCCATCTCTAAAACCAACGTCTCTCTCTCCACTGTGTCTCTCACCTCCCGCGCAATCTCTATCTAGGGTTCCGGCAAGGATATTTAACTGGCGGAGGAAGGGTTGCCGACCGCTTTTGCGTGTAGGGTTTCTCAATTTGGTCGAGGTTAGAAACTGATTTCTTTTGCCAACTTTGATTCTCGAGGTCTTGATTGGAGTTCGTGTTTCACGCCACTGTTCGGGTGTTGAGGATGTTCCTTTTCTGAGGGGATTTTTGTTGATTGCATTTGCTTCCTGAGATTGGAATTATTCCTGATTTATGAGTCTAGAGGTCCGGCGACGATAATTTTTCTTGTTAGGTTCCGAAGACGCGTTTTTAAAGGATTTCTCACGAATCTCGTGAGCTATAGTTGGAGTAATCCTCGAAGTATTACCTTTCTATTATCTGACTGGGGTGTTGAGAAGGCCAGAAGTGGAGTTGATTCTAAACTTGCAACCTAGTCATGCTAATGGTTCGAGGGTATTGAAACTTGAAATTACTCTCCGACAGAGAATCAAAATTGATTTTAGTAGTTGACTTTATCCCTTTTCTTTCCCCCTAGTGTTTGATCAGCTACTCGTGTTCTATCTTCGTCTTTTCCCCAATGAATTGTTGCTAGTTCTAAATAGGGGTGCGACATTCATGATTTTTGTTGTGGTGGAAGACTGGTTACATCTCATTGTACATTGATTGAATGTAAATAGTGCACTGTGAATGCTTGCTTCCATGGACTTGAATGCTTCTCCAGTACCCGAAGAGGAGGAATAAAATTATGAGAGGCGTGTAGAAGAATATAGTGCGCCAGAAGACCGAGTAGAAACTGCAGTTGATATTGCACGGAGGGTAGTAATACTTACTTTATTAATCATACCCATACATTCTTGTCTTTGGGTTAAACTGTGGAATTATATGTTTAGATGGAACAAATGAATCATCTCTCGCCAAAGGGTCATAATTTTTTTACTCCAAACTGGGTACCTAGAAGAAAAAGCCACAAAAATTTCTTTAATTTTTATTGTGAGAGCAGAGATCGTGGCTTGAAATGATAACTTATCATCATTTCTTTAAATTATTTGGCCTCGTTAGATACATATCCTTTTATTCTGACTACGTCTAGTCTCTGTTTATTACTGCTCTTGATTCTTTTATCATAGTTTTTCTTCCTAGTCACTGTTTCATATGCTCCCGTGTGGTTGGGATTAATGGAATGTGCAATGCTCCCATGTTGTTTGAAGTATTTTTTACTGTTTACTCGACATGCTTCTATTGGTAGGAGCGAGATGAAAGACGCAAAAAGTTACAACGAGAATGCCCAGATCAGAAACCAATCCATGTGTCTCAACCGTATGTTTATGATTCGTTGTATCAAACAAAAAGCCTGAAGTCTCATGATAGAAATAGACTTCCTCCAGGTGATGTTTATATATATTTATATATATAGATATTTTAATATCCATCTTTGCACCTATTGGTATTCACATGTTTTTTCTTTTATATAATCACGATTTATCACTACTTGATAGATAAAATTCCCCAAAGTGGAATTGAGATCATTCTTTTGATTGGAGGTTACAATTTTTTTTACTAATATGTTTGTGTAATGTATAATACTAATAATCTAGATTACTCAATCTGGTGTGCAGAAACTGTTAGCTGTAGCAATTCGAGTTATCTTGTTGACCGTGGATAACTGCTGAGATGGATGTGAACTTCGTTTTTGGGATTATGAGCTCCTGTTGCATTTTTTTTATTGCTTTAGGGTTGTCAGCAATGGGAATGCATGCGAATCAGGACTGATAAATCGACTCCAAATGATTTCAATACATATAAAAAGGTTATTGCAATGTGCATCTGTACTTTATTATTGATTCTTGCCATGAACACAATGATACGAATTCTTTCTAACACAGGTGATGCGAAGCATAAGAGACAATATCACTGAGCAAATCTTGTTGAATGAGATCGATGAGATTATCCGTCTGCCCATGTATGCTGACAGGATAAAGATTGATAGTAAAGCACACAATCGATGGAGATGATTACATGATTAGTAGATGGATTAGCCATTCTCCATCGCAGCCTCCGGTGATCTAATTTCCAGATTTGAAGAGCATGTCCTCAAATTTCCCCTTCAAGATAGCAAAAAGAGTTCTCATCTAGGTGTTCATCTCCTCGGCAAGGTTATCAGGTAATTTATGAAGAAGTGGAGGTGACTTGTGATCCAGGTTAGATGCAATTTCTAGTGCTCCAGCTTAGACCTGAAATTTCTTCCTTGTGATGACAGTTCGGACCAGGAGAATTAGGTTTAGAGTCAGTGTATATTTGTAGTTTTTTTTTTAATATTAAGAAGTGATCTCGCTGAGCAGTTTGACAGGCACTCAATTTTATGAATCTGAGCAAAGTTGGCGTTTTTTTTTTAGCTGCCCCATATTGTGAATATTTTTAGACATTATGAGCAAAGCCATGGAATATTTCTCTTGTTTGCAATCCCTTGCATTCTTATTTGCGATTTGGGTCAAGAATGTGTCGATTTCCAGGTCAGTATGAATGCAACTCAGTAATGATTAATTTATTTTTTAAGCATATTTTTTTATTGTAATGTGTTAGCTGTGATTACAATGTTGATAAGAAAAATGCCTTAAATCTACTAGAAAAATGGTCTTTTCCCGACCATCTTGATCTCTCTGTCCATATTTCCGGTGACCATCAATCCATCCGTCTTGTAATCGCAGAGGAACGATCAAATCGGATGCCCAAAGGTCGCCGGAATGTCTCCTTCGACGAAGAAATGGCTGTACCAGGCGCAACCATTCCAGCCTCCGGAGCCAACACCAAGAACCACCAGCTAACCAAATCTGAAACTTTAAGAAGTAGATAGAACCAAAAGTTCCGATGAAGTGCCACCGTCTCGTCCATGGCTTGGAGTGCTGCGTCAGGTAGAACACCCAGAATTCATCTAAGCTCCTGAAATTCGTCTTTTGGGCTTATGTAGAGGGCCAGGGCCTTGCTCCTATCAACCCATTTGGGATCTAGAGTTCCTCGTTTCATTCCAAGTTCCCCACTCAGCTCATATAATTAATAGTATGTTGAAATCTTTCTTAAATTTTACAAATCTTGAAATATTGTTGCAGTTTGGTTAGGTTGTTCGATAACTACGGAGGTTTGAACACAGAAATCCGCCACAAACCAACAAGGAGAAGATGACACGCCCAACGATGCTCAAAATGTCAAGATCAGCGACGAGAATCATAACCAAGTCTAAATCTCCCTTGTTTGATCAGCTCTTGTGGACATACATCTCAATCTGACTGTAATCTCGATGATAACTCAAGAACACGAATAGGGTTGGTGACGTGTACATTTAGATTAGTAACAAATGATGGAATTTTGATTGGAGAAGCGGTGAGCAGATTACTCAAAAACTAACAGATCACAGGACTGGGGTTGTCTGAGCTGCACGCTGAGTTTTTTCTGTTCTTTGAGGACGTCAGAAGAGAAGACAAAACCAAAAACCAAAAACAAAAAAAAAAGTCTTTCCAAAACAAAACCTAATCCGATTAGGAAGACGACGAGATGAAGTTATCGGTTTCAAACGCCAAGGTTGCTCCGGCGACGGCCGATTTCTTCCAAGGACAGAAATTGAACGAGTATTTGGAACCATTTCAAACGTCTTTCAGAGACTACGGCTCCATCTCGGGAAACATAGAACAAAATTGCCTTAAAAGGCACCCCAGGTGGGGAAAGCGGTGGAGCATTTGGGGATTGATACACAAACTAGGGGGAAATAACGACGACGGAGTAAACAAAGTAAACGGCGCCGGGAAATCGCCGTCAGATCCCAAAATGCTCCGAAGCAACAGCAGCGTCAGCTGGCGGAGCTCGGTGGCTGGAGTAGGCGGCTCTTTCGGCGGCGTTAGAAAGGGAAGCTTCGAAAGCCATGGAAATGGAAGAAAGAAACGAGATGAGTTCGTGCTGGAGAGAAATCGAAGCGCACGGTACTCGCCTAACGACATCGACAATGGGCTCTTGAGGTTCTACTTGACCCCCATTCGAACCAACTGGAAAAGCGCGTCGACGAAGAACCCCCCNCCGCCCACGGCCACACTACCTGCTCTTCGATTCTACTGATGAAGAAAATGTACAATCTTTCATAAATGAAACAATTTTTTTTTATATTTCTTCTTCCCGATTGGTTGGATAGCACAAGGGTACCTCAGATCTGTCACTTTTTAAGGGAGTGCGCATGTTTATCAATTCACTCCAATTACAAAACTCTCAACTTTTCTCTTTTTTCGGGTTTCATTTCTGTTTTTTTTTTCATTAGAACTTACAAAATCGAGACACAGAATCTAAAATCTTATTATTAGCGGAGAAAGATCCAATTCTGTCAGAACCCAAACTTGGTAATTTGTTTTCAGATGGTTTGAAGGCTCGAATTGATTGGCCAGTCGAGTTAGAACAGTCTGCTCTGTTTTTACACCATGTTTCAGTTTTCCAGCTATTTGGTGTCGGGGAAAGACACTGTTACCAATCTGATCCAACATTCTTCTCTGCTATGATTGACAGAAACCTGCACTGCCCATAAAACTCTACCTTCAATGTGAAAATGGAGGCCAATAAAGAAAACAACGCTGAGAGAGAGAATGAGAGAGAGAGAAAAACAGAGCAGAGAGAATCATTTTTTAAAACAGTTATTTGATCAGGGGCGGCACACACATCTCTTTTTCAAACACGCACGCTCTGTTTCCATCTTAGAATATTACTGCATCATTTTCCGTGTTATCTGCAACTTAATTCGAAGTCAAAGCTTATAAATCAACCATTCATGGAAAAAGTTTGAAATTGGAGCTTGTTGCATTTGCCGGACTAATCTTCTTGTATGTACAACCGCCGGAGAGGTTTAACGGAATCGGCCGGTGGTCTTCTTGTATGTATAACGACTGGCGATCCCTAGATAGACGAAGAAGTTAAGCAAGCTGAGAATGGCTAAAAGCCAGAAAAAATAGTCGAGATGTCCTTGATTCAAGTTGTCCGGGATCCAACCGAGCTTCCCGTCCTTTGTCGTGGCCTTAGCCACAATGGTCACGAGCAGAGTGCTCAGGTAGTTCCCGAGAGCCACGGTGGTCAGCGACAGAGCCGAGCACATGCTTCTCATAGCATCCGGGGCTTGGTCATAGTAGAACTCGAGCTGGCCGATGAAAGTGAAAACCTCGGAACACCCGACGAGAAAATACTGCGGTACCTGCCAAAATATCGAGATGGGGATCGTTTTTTGGTCGTATAAATCGTGCCGTTTAACGTAGCTTAGCCGATAGACCTCTAACGTCCCGGCAGCAAGCATCGAGAAAATGGAGATCACGAGGCCAATTCCCATCCGCTGCAGCTGAGTGAAGCCTCGTTCGTTGCCTGTGTACCTCCTCGCGACCGGGATGATGACTCGGTCATAAAGCGGGGCCCAGAAGAGGACGCTTAGAGTGTCGAATAGCGAGAGCGAAGCTGACGGGATTTCGAAGTGAGGTCCCATGTGTTGGTCCATTGAATTGCCTTGTATCACAAACATTGTGCTCATTTGGCTGTAGACAGTGGCAAAGACTATGCCACTAGCCCACACTGGCAGCAAATGAATAATGCCCTTCAGCTCCTCCACTTGAGTCACCGTGCAGAGCCTCCATGGATCAGGCCGCCCCTTGATTCGGTCCGTCTCAGTCGGCACTGCAGCCTTATCGAAGAACCTACAAATTACACGACTCGTAAAACCGAGCAGCCTCTTCAATTAAGCTCAAATCGTCGGTTGATGCGAGTAACTTACGTAAGTTTGTTCGTGTGCTCGAGCTTGCGACTTCCTTCGATCTTTGATTCCTCGTCGGCTGCTTCGTAGAGGAGAGATGTATCATTTGGAATCTGTTCGTTGAGTTTTCGAAAGGCTGCAATTACGACCTGAGCGAGCCTAGTAAGAGGACTGCCTCCGGGCTTCTGATGGCGATATTTTGGAGTGCCGGAGAAGAAGAAAACGATAGCCACCACCATTGCAGCTGCCGGAATACCGAAACCCCATCCCCATCCCACGTTCATCTGTATCCACACAAGAACTGAGGCAGCAATGAGTGCCCCCACGTTAATGGAGAAGTAAAACCAGTTGAAAAACGAGCTTTTCTTCTTCTTCTCGACCTCATCCGTTTCATCGAATTGGTCGGCCCCGAAAGATGAAACACACGGCTTGATTCCCCCTGTACCAAGAGCAATCAAATAGAGTGCTACAAAGAAAACTGCCATTTGAATTGTTGTTGGATGGCAGCCATTGTTGCTGCACGACGGTTTTAATCCCGGGACCGAAGCAGATAATGTCAAGAGTGTCATCCCCTGAAAATCCATGAACTTAGCTCTGGTGTTTCTTTAAAGGGTTAGTTTAACCTGAATGGTTAGAATATTTTCACTAAATGCGTTAAACGAATTTTTCCGACAAATAATATCTCAAATTTTTTTATTTTTGATACAATATCCTCAAAGTTAAATTTTTAAACTCTATTTTATCGCTCTTTATCACTCGTCAGTCTTACTTAACCTTCTGTTACGTCTCTCAATAAATACAAGTTTAATTTGAAGTTTTTGAGTTGAATTTTCTAAGTTCAACGTAATGTTTTAAGTGTACATAGCCAAATGTTTGATTTTGAAAAATACAAGCCAAGGAAGATTTGCATTCAATAAATTTACCCTAAAAAAATTAAAATCTAGGGTATTGCATGCAAAATCAAAAAATTTGAGGTATTATCAACAAAAGCCGTTCAAGGTGTTCGATAAAAATAAAAATAACTTACAATGGCATAGATGAATGCGAAACTAGCAATCGTCCAATATCTTCCTAAGTAAGCATCAGCCAAGAAAGCTCCAATCAATGGTGTTATGTAACACGTCCCCGACCAATTCGTCTGGTTATTGGCAGCCGTGACATTTCCTTGGTTGAGCCGTTGCTCGAGGTAGTTCACCAGATTCGTCCCCATCCCATAGTAGGCTAACCTTTCACAGCACTCGTTTCCTACTCGATTGTTTGAGTTTGATGAGATTCGAATTTTACCAGTACTTGTACATGATTTTCTATGATAAATTTATTCTATCGTCGTGTGGTTTCCGTGCGTATATCATATTTTCTTGGTGTCCTGCATCGTATTTTCTTTTTCGATTTGATTTGGACGGCTCATTAACACCATAAAATGCAATAGAGGAAACCAGATAAAAGTTAAAAATTGGATAGCACATCAATCTCCAATCATACCTAGAATGAATCGACAGGCCTTCCAGTTACCGGTTTTGTTCTTGATAGCAGGCTTTTTGTAGAAGTCTACTGTACCATCTTTTGTGTAGATATCGTCTTCCTCCGCCATTGTTGTCTCAGATCTAGTATGCTCTGAACAACCCGACAACTTGATTTGTAAAATCAGAAACAGAGACGTGCAATGGAAGAATCTAGCTTCTTCCCTACGATTCGAAATATGTGATTGAATATTGTAAGCAAATGATTTTTCGAGCACTGGAAAAGAAATCTTTTCTGGGTTTGGTAAACTGGCATTGAAGAACAAAAGGGTATGATTTTTATCAAGAATTACTCTTACCCATCAACCCAAACAATGAAAAATGATTGTTTCTGAGTAGAACTGGAAGAATCTCGAGTTGAACAAAGCTTGGAGGAACCCTAAAACTCCATAAAATCTTTGGTAAAACCTTCACAAAACCAGAGAGAAAATGCACCTGCTGTCCTTGAAGATGAGAGAGAAAGAGAGAAAGAGAGAGGAAGACGCTTGCTTGCATGCACAAAACTAAGCAGAAAAAACTGCAGTCTTATAATCCTCGTTTTCTCCGTCCATATCATTGCATATTCTAGTGTTTTTGTTTTGAAAATCGAATAAGAAAACATGGTCAGACGGCAACCGGCGCCAACTGCTGAGATTACAATACTTTGGAGAACCATTACGCAAATCAGTTGAGCTCGCTAGCTGTAAAAATGGAGGTCAACCTTAGCACAAAAGACAAGTCAAAGATACTTTTGGTTCGTTTTCGCCATTAACGTCAAGCCAAAGCTGGTTTCAACGGCAACGTTGGCGATTGACGAACGTACTGGCAAAGATGCAAACATATAATACAATTTCACGCAAAAAAAAAATCTTCTCTGATCATATCATACTAAACTATGTAAATTTTTTGAACCATGAGTTTTCATACATTCAATAAATCAAACACTAGCACTTAAATGCTACTATCATCTCTATAATTGACATCCGCATCATGTTCCCTGAGCTCAAGTGGTACTATCAACTATGGCAAAGTAGCACTCTTTGTGTGGCTGCATTCTCTGGAAACTACAATGGCGTAGTTGCAGGGCTCGTGGGATGTGGTTTGATAAAATCCATCGTCTCCTTGTTTTCTGATCTGATGCAGGATTTCAAGACGGGTCATCTGTTCCATTCCTAGTTGGCGCTAATCGATATGTGAGAGGGGAGCTTGACCGTGTTCTTGTGGTGCCATTTGGATGGCAGGAAAGCAGCACTGATGGTCCTTGCAGTTGCTTCTGGTTTGATATGTGATGATGGCCTGCAGATTCCGCCTGCATCTATACTGGCTTTGGCCAGAGTTGGCCCGCCCATCTGCATGAACTTCTCTGCCCAGGAGAGTTGGCAAGTAACTAATTCAGTGGTTTCAGGTGAGTGGTGAGAAGCAGAGGTAGCTTTGATTTTGCCTTCCATTATATCCCCACAACGTGAACCAGAATGAAATTGTTCAAGTGGTAAGATAACCCACTAATTGATTCATACATATCCGGTTGATTTGTGCATGGCGTGTAATATATGTCCCCACAAACAATCTATTATGCGGAGACGAAGAGTTGCAGGCAAGAAATATCATAATGGCAGGTTTTGGATACAGGATTCGACTCTCGACCAAGCACTCCCGTTCTGTACACAAAAAAGCAGTCCTCGGCTTGGAGCTTCTCCAAGTGCCTGCATAGGTGAGAATCTTTGAACTTAATGAATCTGAGCTGGCTTCGAATCCCAACCTCGTCAAGCCTAAAATTGTGGCGCGCTTTCTGCATGAAACCCACAAAGCTCCAGAATGCCTCGTGGTCCACAGTCATTACAGAAATGATAGGAGAAAGAAGATCACCCATTGTTAAGTCTCAAAAAGACTTAATATTCACGTGGTTTTAGTAGACAAATTGTTAGGAATCAGTAATGATTTAATTGAAATAATCGGATTTTCTTACGGATAATGCTGTAGCATCAGTAACGCTGTTTTTATGAGATTTTGCCCGATATTCTGTATTTTTCTTATAATCACGAGATTTTTATTTCCATGCAATTACAGAGTATTAAAGAGGATATAAGCTGGAAGAATCACGAAGAAGATGGAAGAATCAAATCAAATTCAAAATTGGAAACAAGAATATCTTTGAAGATTTGGAAATCTTTCCTAATCTCAACCTCTTTCCAAACCGACCCGATTTTCTTCCCAAATAACTCCCAGATTGGCTGCTGCTGCACGAAATATACAAAAAGAAACCAGAATACCACGAAGAAGGGTGTGTAGAATTGGAGAACGGGATTCACGATCAAGCTTCGGGCGTAAATCCGAAGAAGAGGTTTGCGGCGACGACTACGACGGCGGGGGAACGAGGCTGTGAGAACAACGGCTTTCGACGGCGATGACCAAATTTCTCTCCTTTGCTTTTCGTTTTAATTTCCGTGAATTTTATGAACTCTTGATAGTTATTGGAGAACTATTTAGTTTTAATCAAAGTTTGAATTTTTTATGTTGATTTGCTTAAGTCAATTATAGTTAATTCTTTCCGATGTTAATTCTAATTCTCAATTCGACCACCAATTTTATTTTATGCACTTTAATTCTTGCATATTAGATTAGATGAAAACTCAATCAAATGATGAAAAACCTATTCTTTATTCTTTCATTCTTTTTGTAAATATTTAAAGTTACGATTTTTAGTTTACTTCTTATACTTTGCAATTTATTCTTTGAATTGAAAATCGACTTGTCCTCGTGGGATCGATATTTTTATTACTACGTTGCGATACGTGCACTTACGTTAATTTGCGAATACATTTTCAAGCAACACCCGTCCCCTGGCAGTAGCCAATTTCTGGATCATAGAGAGCATATGCTTCAAGAATGCCTACAAGTCTGGGAGCATGGAATATCCTGCAGGGGTCCAGGTGTTCATAATCCTTTAATCCTACAGCCTCTGTAGATTGTCTTGCCCTGCTATCTGAAACTGCCGCTTGTAATGGGGAGAACAACACCCATGCTGGATTTGCACGAACTGCATCAAGGCGAATGATTCTTCACCATGTCTCAAACTCTTCATCTAGTTGCAGAGAAGAAGACGATGGCGACCACGGCGAGCCCCGCCATGGCCGTGAAGGCATAAGCTGTAGTAGGCGGCATAGTTGCAAGGAGACGGAACCCTAATCTAGCACCGACGTGGGAGGTGGTGGAGGAATCAGAGCCGGAGGCTACCATGGAGCAGGCGGAAATAAGAGAAGATTGATTGGGAGTGACAGGAGCCCCTGATTGGGAATTACGGATCTTCTTGATTGAACGCAAACCCAAATAATGTTAACACTGTTTCAAACACCTGCTTTCCTGCCCAAACCGTTACTTTTGAACTAACGAAGAATCTCAGAGAATTCAAGCTATCATGATAAAAGAAATTAATGGCTGCAAAGCATGTTGAAAACTCTCAATCCACCATGACAGATTTCTAATAACTAAACCACCTATCTTCTGCGTCGTGCTTTACCAGGACGCAGGAGAGAAGCTTCCGCCACAAATGTCAAAATTTGGCGATACAGAGCGACAAGGGAAGCATACTATTCTCCAGGAGCAGAAACGCCTTGCTTCAGTCTTTCCTTCTTCATCCACACCCTTGGACGTGTTCTCTGTAACAAGCTCCTTCCTTTTTCAAAGAAATCCTCTTATTTAATTGGTTTTAATAGTAATTATATGATTAATTGGATTATGTGGATCCTTGCTGTAGCGGCATCTGTCGCAGTCAAACTGAGGACCCCACCCATTTGGCTCATTAGTTATATATTACTAATAATTCATACTCTTTCGTCAAATTAACACAGCAAATGAAGCTGATGAAAGAGCAACCGACGAATCAAATGCTTGGATTCCTGTCCTCCAATAATGACCCATTTTATATTCGCGTTACTTTTCTAAATAATACAACCAAGCAGTCGACGGAAAGTGATTGCGAGGAGAACCCTTTTAGGGTTGAACAAAACAAACGGTGGACTTGTTGTTGGCTTCTGTATGTACCTATCTTTTTTCCAAATCAACAACTCCAAGCTAGCAAAGATTCTCCGGGACGACCAACTAGGATTTCTCCTGTATTTCCGACGCCACAGTTTTGGCCCAGAACTTGAGATGCTTCTTCATGTCGGCGTCGGAGGAAAGCTTGGGCACTTTCAGGTTCAGCAATGGCGAGTTGGGTCTCTTGATTATCCACGCTTCTGATAGATATGGTCTCACTTCGTCGCTCTCTTTCTTCGTAAGAGATTCGATCCTCTTCAAACCAGGAACTAAACTCGTCATCCATGGACTCAGGTGTTCTTTTCTGAACGTGAAGCCCAAATCCATGAACCCTTTGATTTCTTCAAGCTCCAGTTCTCCCACGTACTTGCAGCTCATGGATTTTTCCAGAACTCTCCCCGTCGAAGATCTTGCCAGTTTTTTGGATCCTTCCTTTTGCTTCTCTTCCTCCTCTTCATCATCATCTCCACCAATGGAATCTTCCCCCTCCTGTACACCAGTTAAATTCATAACACAGAAAAATCTAATCATGAGAATACAGCGATTCTAGAGAGAGATTTTAGAGTTACCAGGATGGAAGTAGAGGAAGTGGAATATTGCGATGAGAACTCATCGTCGGCAAGAGGAGGAAGAGCTGAAACACTTTGCTGGTCCAGTGGAGTCGAAAAAAAAGTCTGCGAAGGGCAGGAAGGATACTTGGGGAAAACCCGGAAGGTGATCTCGGATGGCGGCGCGGAAGAGAGCAGGCCCCGCTGAAACCAAAGCTGATCCATAATTCCGACAAGACCCTCGGGCTGATCCTCCGCCATAGTTACAGATAGAGGGAGAAAGCAAGAAACGCAGGTAGAGATGGGGGGAGAGAGGAGCAGGAGCGAAGAAGAAAGAGCAATAAAACAGGGGTGGCAGAGAGAGAAAGATGTGGTGAGGAAGGAAATAGCGATGGCGGGACATACACGAGTGATGGTGTTGGATTTTTGTTGATCTTCCACAAGCATTTAAAAAGCAAAGTTATTGGAGGAAGAACATAGGTGCCTGTATTTGTAATAACCCTAAATTTATGGTTTAAAATTTGTGCCTTTTCACGATACTTAAATTAGTCCACTCCTCGCTGAAAGTTGTCGCGTTTTGCCACGTGTGTAGCTTGGTTTTTTTGGTATTAGAATTAGGATAAATTATTATTTATATTTATGATAAACACAAAGATTAAAATTATTATTTTCTTTTTCGACATTGGGCCGGGGAAGCAGCCCAGGTTGCCAGCTCTGCTTCATCTAAAAGAAACTGCTTTCGTTCGGTGGATTGCCGAACCTCGAGTAGAACAGGAGGAGATTCTTCTCAATTAGGTCGAGGAAGGATGAGTGTGATCGACATTTTGACCAGAGTTGATGCTATTTGCCAGAAGTACGATAAATACGATGTCGATAAGCAAAAGGATCTCAATCTCGCCGGTGATGATGCCTTCGTTCGCCTCTATGCTTCCGTGGAATCAGACATTGAAGCCGCTATTCAGGTCTCTATCGGATCCCTAACTTACTCTACTGAATTTTTTGTTCTAAGTAGTTAGGTCTCCCCTCGCCCAATTAATCGAAGATGAGAGGGCCAATTCGAATTGGTCATGGTGCTTGTTTGGATTTGTTAATATGGAGCTTTTGATTCAACAATTTGTTAGTTTACATTAGTGATGAGATCGAAGAGTCGTTTAAGGTTTTATTTTGAGTTTGATTTATCTGCAGAAAGCGGATACTGCTTCAAAGGAGAAGAGCAGGGCATCTGCTGTAGCGATAAATGCTGAGATTCGTCGTACAAAGGCTCGATTGCTGGAGGAGGTTCCGAAGCTGCAGCGACTGGCTTTGAAAAGGGTTTGTTTCCGCTTTCTTTAGCGAATTTCTTTTTGTTGATGCTCACTTCCGAATTTTTTTAGGAACAGAAGTTTTACGGATGCTATCCAATGTAGCTTTCTTGGGATCGTGAAATCTAATCCTAATTTGACTCAGGTGAAAGGACTGTCGACTGAAGATCTCGCTGCTCGTAATGATTTGGTCCTTGCTTTGCCCGATAGAATTCAAGCCATACCAGATGGATCTGCAACGAATGCCCCCAAAACATCTGGGGGTTGGACATCATCAGCTCCTCGCAATGAAATCAAATTTGACTCAGGTACATTTTGGACCTAACAAAAAACGCTGTTGAGGTGTCTTCATAATGATCTTTTTGCTTTCTTCATGGACATTCTCAGTTATAAGATATTATTATGATTGATATGCATGAATTGTCAACAGATGGAAGGTTTGATGATGAATACTTTCAACAAACTGAAGAGTCAAGTCAGTTTAGACAAGAGTATGAGATGCGGAAAATGAGACAGGCAAGAATTAATTTCCAATTGGTGTTAATTTGTTTTGTTTCGAAATTATCTTTTAGTGGATCAAGGTTTTTGAACTTATATATTGTTGAGTTACACAGGATCAAGGATTGGACATGATAGCTGAAGGGCTGGATACGTTGAAAAATATGGCTCATGATATGAATGAGGTTGAATTTTTTTTGTACTGTCATTTTTGTTTCTTTGAAATTTCACCTCATTAGCTCATTGTGATATGTCATTTGTGCAGGAAGTAGATAGACAAGTCCCTTTAATGGACGAGATCGACACTAAGGTAAGCTATTCAATCTGACTTTTTGGTCAACGATTATTGTTAATCATTGTTCAAATGTAAATTTTTCATTGGGTATTCTTCACTCATTTTACCAGGTTGACAAGGCATCATCTGATCTTAAGAATACGAATGTTAGACTTAAATCCACAGTTAACCAGGTGAATTTGATGCAATTTATTTGTCAATGACGGTTTCATCTACTTATCAGACCTAATATGTGTGTCTTGTTTATGGCTCCAGCTCCGGTCCAGTAGAAATTTCTGTATAGATATTATTTTGCTTTGCATAATCCTGGGCATTGCGGCGTATTTATACAAGTAAGCTCATCTATCTTTTGGACAATAAAAATTTAATGTTTATGTATATGTCTGCGTTTCACGGTAACTGGGAAAGGTAAGTATATGCCTTGACATCTATCTTGGAAAATCCTGGGATTGGTGCCCCATATAGTAAGATACAAAGTACCGGACAAAAATGAAATTCTGCCTTTTTCAATTATAAAATCAATTTCATAGGTTTACTGTTGAAGGCCTCGAAGGGCTTTTAGCCATAGGAAATCGTAGCAACGAGAATCTCTAGGAGGTTGACTTCATTGTCTTTGTTCCCTGCGCTTGTACAGTCTCCAAACGGATAATCATAGTCAATTAGTCCTTGAGACAACATTACTTTCTGCATTTATAATCCCTAATTTGGTTGTAACTACAAAACACTGTGTTGCTTTTATCGACATCATGCAGTCATTCTGGATACTGAATCAAGTGTTTTCTTTCGCAGTGTACTGAAAAAGTGATCTGGAAGGAAGATACTTGTGTGATTGGACGTGGTGCATTTTACTTTTGTGTTTTTTTATGTAATTTGAGGACACGCTAATGTTTACCGTTTGGCTGAATTTGGTACTTTTTGGTTGATGGGAGAAGAATGAATGTGGCAAAGGGTGTGTGAGTAGGACATATGTGTATTATGTATTGACGTGGTGCAGTTTTTAGTGTGAGAAATGCATGTGATTTCAATTTGTTACGCAGCATTAATAAGATGAAAATATCTGATTTGATTAGGCAATTGCCTCCTCTTTTTGTGGGGGTGGATGAATTGATTATGAGCAGCAGGAGTTGCTTAGTGATATGTTATGCAGCTGTGATGCTGAGGAGAACTAAGAAAACAAGTGTAGGCTTATCTTTTGGCAATAGTTCTAGACGTGTTATCGAGTAATTAGATCCGTTTAAATAATAAAATAATTATTTTTATTTTTATTATTAAATATATTTAAATTAATTTAATATATAGTGACACTTCAATAATAAGGTAATATTAAACTTAGTAAAACACAAAAGGCAGAAATTTGAAGGGGTAAAATGATGAGATGTTGATGGTGGACCTACGATTACGAATTATGAGTCGTGATTGGAGGGTTGAATAATGATGCACGTTTCACATGCACCTATGACAAATAACAAAGCCTCCTCTCCTAATCTACACGGAGAATCCATTCTCATGTATACTTGTTAATTCAGCATCATCTGATCACGAGAGCCGTTTGCTAGTCGCCGCCTTGCTTCGATCATGGAGCACTTTTCTGTGCGTCTACTCCGACTCTTGGTCTGCAATTGGAGCGCACAGAAGGCTGAACTGAGCCTTCATTAGGGAGACTCAAACGCTGGATGGCCGTGATTGGAGACCGTCTCTTTCCTCTTCTTTCCACACTACTCTACTTCGTCTTCCTCCTGTACTTTGTTCACAGATTCTTTTACCAAGATAAATGATTGTACGCGTATTTTTGGAGGGTTTTAATTTATGATTTCATGGCGCATTATTAATTGACAATCGGCGTCTTCTTCAAATGTTAATTGCGTTAGTATTAGCGTAGCTGTAATGGACACCGCATGTGGGCGTTGCTAGTTTCAAAGAATGGGATTATTGTCACTTGCTAATTTCAAAGAGATGGACTCTCTTCATTATCCTCATCATTTGATAGACAGCTGATCACTGTGCTTCAGAAAAGAAGAACGAGCAGGTGGTGGGCCAATGGTCGGATTTGGAAAAAAAGGATCCCTCTTTAATCTTTATCTACGTACGCACAGACGCACAGTCCAGATCCAAGAGTGAAAAGGTTGGCTTCTCCACCAAAAAGTAGGCTTCTTTTTTCTTTTCTTTTTTTCAATCCAACGCTCATACGCGTTTTATGGAGCAAGTTTTCGCCTTCCCAATCTAAAAACAAGACCAAATTGGTTAAGGATGGAACAGTCTCTCTCTCTCTCTCTCTCTCTCTCTCTCTCCTCTCTATTGGCAAACGCAGATCTTGAGGAATATGTGGTCGGAAATTTTTGTGGGTTTTAAGGCTATCTATATTACTAATCCGAACGGGTAAAGACAAAACTGGTCCATTTACTTAGCTGCTCGATCTACATGAAAATGCACGTCTGAATCCGCTCAAAGAAGTCATCTTTCCTCTCTTCTAGATTACACTTGTTTGAATAATGGATCATATGATCCTTTCAAACCTGACTGGAAATCGAAGCAAACATTCTTGAATTCTTCTGTCATGAAACCTGTTTTGCAGATTACAGAACAGTTGTAATTAATAGTAATCATAACTACTGTGTTTTTGCGGGTGTTTCTGCTGCTAGGACATTCCTAAAACTTGAACCGACTTTAATTATAGCTCAATCATTCTGCGTTACACCCCCGTAAAGGCAACGAACTTTTCCGAGAGGCTTTTTGCTTTGTTTTTCTTCGCATAATGTTAAGAGATCGGATTTTTCCCAACTCTGAGGGACATAATCGGAGTTTGAGCTCAGACAGCAAGCAAAAAGACCCGAAGCCCTACACATTATGGTCTGGTTTGACAGCCTTTTCCTCGAACAATTCTCTTAAGACAGCGTATATTCTTTTAATATGTTCTTTCCACCAACAAGTTATCCTAACTTCACAATTCTGGCGAGTAAATTTCTCAAAATTAACAGAGGTGAAACTTTAAAGGAAACCCAAATGGGGAATGAACAAAAAAATGGATCAACTGGTTGGTGGACCATCTTAATCGAAGACAGAGAGCTTTTAGGATTCGAGTAGGATTGAAAAAGAGCAGGCGTCGGAGTAAAACTACAATCCTTGAAGAGCCAAAGAGAGAAAGAAATATTCTTTGTAGCTATCATGGTTTTTGGAGATTTCATTTGAAACCAAACAAACTCAGAAAAAAACCAGATCCCAGTTGGTAGCAAAGAGTCCGAAGCTCAAAGTTTATATTTTTTTTCCTTTTGGGTGTTGTTCACATCCAAGCTCCGGTTAAGTTCTTCTTGTCGTTTACCCAGATCGGAGCTTGAAAAGATTGGACTCGCCTGAAGTTTTTTTAATAGCAGTTGGTTTTCTCTCTGAAATCCTTCTGTTTTTCTTGTTTGGACAGTCCTTGGCCTTTTTCAAAATCCAGCTTTTCTTGTTCGCGACTGAAGTTATCTCTCAATCTCCTCTCAGATAAGATGCAAACGACGCCCAGTGATGCTTTTTCTATGCCCACTTCTTCCGCAGAAGCGTTTGTTCAAGAACAAACTTCAAACCCTATTCCTAAAGCTGATGCCAATCCAGTCGTTAAGAAGAAGAGGAATCTTCCGGGTACACCAGGCAGCTCCCTTCTCCTTTAACTCTCTCTTCCTCTTCTAGCTTGCTCACATGTTTATTCTTTCCCGCAGATCCAGATGCCGAGGTCATTGCTTTATCTCCGAAGAGCCTCATGGCCACAAACCGGTTCATCTGCGAAATATGCAACAAAGCGTTTCAAAGAGACCAGAACTTACAGCTGCACAGAAGAGGTCACAATCTCCCATGGAAGCTCCGGCAAAGATCGAACAAAGAAATGCGAAAGAAGGTCTACATATGCCCGGAAAAAGGCTGCGTTCACCATGACCCGGCTCGAGCCCTGGGCGACCTCACCGGAATAAAAAAGCATTTCAGCAGAAAACACGGCGAAAAGAAGTGGAAGTGCGAAAAATGTTCGAAGAAATACGCAGTTCAGTCGGACTGGAAAGCTCACTCTAAAACCTGTGGAAAGAGAGAGTACAAATGTCGTTGCGGAACTCTCTTCTCCAGGTACAGTTTTATATCAGATTCTGAGATCCAGAAGAGGCAATAAATGCTCGAATTTGAATTTAATGCGCCATCTGATCTATTCTAAATCCTGGGTTTCATTAATGTTATTGAGTTTACACAGGAAAGATAGCTTCATCACCCACAGGGCTTTCTGTGATGCATTGGCCGAAGAAAGTGCGAGATTCACTTTAGTTGCAGCTTCAAATCTAGGTTTCATGCATGAAACTCTAATCGAACCTCAAACAAATTTGAATCATGGGTTTTCTGGTCATCATCACGCAGTTCAAGATGCTTCTGCAACTCCCCTACTCCGGCCAGATTTTCTTCGACACTTTAACGATATGGTTTCCGCGAACTCCGTAGGAGCAGACAAGAACGAAACAAGGTTGTCGCTTTGGATGAATCATATTAACAATCAGTTCAATCCAACGGAAGAAGGAGAGAATGTTTTCGGACTGTCTAGTTCTTCAGCTTTGCTGGAGATGGTGCAAAATCCACCCTCCGATCTCTTTGGAGGCCTGCCTCATTTGAACTTCAGAATTTCCGATCCATATTCGGGCATAAACAAAAATATAAATACCTCCGACGACTTAGAAAACCGAAATCCAGCTTTGTCCGAAGAGGAAGGACTTAAAGAAGAATGCGCAAGCAAAGGAAATATGTTGGAATCTTTGTCTTTTTATGCCGACTCTCAAACAGAAAACAAACATTCAAAACCAGCTTCGCCGATGTCGGCAACTGCGCTTCTGCAGAAGGCAGCTCAAATGGGCTCTACAAGAAGCAACTCATCTTCTACATCAAGCTTCGATTCCCTAACCAAACCCAGAAGTGGAATTCAAACCGTCTTTAAAAGTACAATACAGCCGGGGAACTTGGCAGCCATGGCGGCCTGCAATGACCTGAATCAGATGACAATGCAAACGAGTGGAATCAAGCAAAAAGAAGGAGTGGGATTGGGGTGTCATGGAGTCGGAAATGGGTTGACCCTGGACTTTCTTGGAGTGGGAGTGAAAGAGGGACACAGCCGGCCATTTCTGGGACGTGGGGCGGCGAAGTTACCGGGCATGAGCTCAGCCTCGGCCAGGGGTTCGAGCCATTTCAGTGGAGGCAATCGTTGAGAGAGACTGGATTACTGCCGAGTCTTCAGCTTTATGGCGCAAATAACTCAATGTAATAAGTAACAAATAAATTTTGTTATATATTTTGAGGGTATCAAGTGACGTCAGGTTGTAATAATCTTAATTTATTGTTAATTAGATGCTCAACCTTGAAGGTGATCTGAGGCCCAAACAATTCGTAATGGGCTTTGAATTGGATCTCCAAAAGCCCATCTTATTTTCAAATGCTACGTGTTCATTGTCTATTGGCCGCGGGTACGTGGAATGACAATCCCCGCGCCTGCTACTTTTCTTCGTCCGTGTTGGATTGCTGAAACAAAATCACGTCCCCGTTTCTCTTTCACGATGGAATCGACTGCGTGGAGAGGAGTGTTGTACGCACTCTTCTTGCTCCATTTTGTTTTAGCCTGCCTCCTCCTACCTCTCGTTTCTGCTCTAGGTCACGTATCTCTTTTTTTGGATCTGGTTTCCAAGGTTCTTCTTGTTTTTCTGCCTTCTCAACTGTACTACGAATTGCCTTCTTTACTCAAAAACTTTATGAATTATTTGGATCCATTTACCGATCAAAGTGAAATTCTGTTCTCGGCTTTGGTTGTCTACCGTTATTTTGAAATTCCCTCGTTTGATAAGAAGCTCTTGTAAGCTTGTTTTGTACTGCCTCGTATGGTCTCACCATTGTAGATTAATTAATGGGAAGCTGCGGTTTTCATTGAATATGTGTGTATTCCTTTACAAATGTTATCAGTTTATTCTGTCTTGCATATGCATTGTTGACGTCGTATGAAGACTGATCATGTTCGTCTTCTCTTTCCTACTAGAGAGAACTAATCTCGGGGTTTTCATCCCCTGTTTAGCATTATTTCATGCCTGTTAATACAACTGCTGTATTTTAATGGTTTTTTGGATGTGCAGATGGGAGACCGGATAATCTGGCTGAGTTTTTTGACAAAGTTTCACCGAGTGTGAAAGAAAAACGATATAGTGAGGCACTAAATGACCTTAATTCGGCTATTGAGGCAGATCCAAAACTTTCTGAAGGAATGTGGAGTGCTTGTCATGTAGCTTTAGTTAGTTATGCATTCACTTATAATATTGTTTTACTATTGTTAACATCATTCTACAGGCAGAAGATAATGCAAACAAGGGCAAGCTACGAGTTGCAGTAGAGGGCTATGGTGCAGCCCTTGCATTAGATCCCAGCCATCTGGCTCATAATGTGAATCTTCATCTTGGTTTGTGTAAGGTCTTGGTCAAGCTTGGTCGAGGGGTGCTCTTTCCAGTTGCAACGCAGCACATGGCATTAATGATGAGCTTCTTGAAGCTTTAGTCCAGGTTTCTACATTTTACTATCTGCCCTTTCCACTAAATACATTGCATGAAAAAGTTATATGTCGCTTGACTTGACAACATTCTTTGCTGTTTTCAGAGGGGCGAGGCAAAGCTTTTAACAGAGGATTGGGAAGGAGCTGTAGAAGATCCGAATCAGCAGCTCAAAAATCACCACAGGTAATGGGAGGACTTGTCTTATTATGTCATCCCCATCAGCCCTTTTCTGGTATTTCATTCTACGTAAGTTTAGCTGAGCCCTTTGAAGTTCTTTAATCTGAAGACTCAATGCCAATTACTCAGGATATGAGTATTAGGGAAGCACTAATGAAGGCCGAGAAAGCTTTGAAGATGAGCAAAAGGAAGAACTGGTACAAGATTTTGGGAGTTTCAAAGACTGCAGGCATATCCGAGATCAAGTTTAGAGAAATCGCCGCCGCATATGAGGTCCAATTCAAGAGCATGTTTAAATACACGTGATAATGCACAGAAAATATGACTTTTGCTCTCATACATTTGCAGGTCCTTGGCGACGATGAAAAACGAACAAGATACGACAGAGGAGAGGACATAGAGGAGATGGGAATGGGAGGTGGCGGAGGAGGAGGGTTCAACCCGTTTGGCGGCGGCGGACAGCAATTCACATTCACATTCGACGGAGGTTTTCCCGGCGGCGGAGGAGAAGGATTTGACCTTCATTTTTGAGAAACACAATGGAAGAGAAGATAAAGTTAGTATAGAAATTGACGGCAGGGTAAAGCGTTGGCTGAGGCAATGATTCGGCAGCAAGTGGAAAGAGTCGAGGGGAGGGGCCCCGTCCTCGTGTGATTGCTCTTCGAGGACAAAACATGTCCCCACTCACCCCGTTTATCAGCTGACGCCTACTCTTCTCTATCAGATGCTCTTTACATCAATATTTCATGAATAATTATTGAGATTTTGAAGTGAAAGCTCGTTTTTTTCGACCAACCCTCGATTGGACTCTTCGGTCTTAATTTCAAGTTTGGAGTGCAATAATTCTTACTCTCGAATCACCGTGGCTGGCAAATCGAATTTGGCCAGCCAGATTTGCCAGTGGCAATCTCAGAACGTGGATCGTAAAATATGGCTGGTAGAGGGGCCATCTTGTAACAGTACGGGGCCCGCACGCTTGGGCCAGAAACCTCGTCCATTTATAGCGGGACACGTGCACACTCATTCAATGTAACAGCGCTGTCAGTCTCTTTGTACTGCCTTCACTGGGCGCCTATTTGTTTCTGCGTCCGGCTCTGCTGTCTCCATTGCAGATCTGCGCCTTCCTCACTCCACTCTCTTCAGCTCTTATTCCGCTCTTCTTCTTTTCTTCTTCTGTTAATCGATTTTCCTACTCTTCTTCATTGTCTTCCTTCTTCTCGTCTCGCGATGTAATGTGGATGCTCTGATTTCTTCTTTTCCCTGATGGGTTTCGCCTGGTACGAGCCTATGTCTAAAAGAATTCCGATTAGAGTCTGGTTGGGGCTCCAAAAATCTATGGGCGTTCTAGTGGGTGGAAATCACACCTCCTCTAGGTTCTGCACCCGCTAATTTCTTCTCCTTTCTCTGTCTGGCTTGATCTATCTGCAACTCTTTCATTTTCATCAAAACCAAGGTCTATACTCTATAATGGTTTTGAAGGCTGTGAAATCTCAGATCCTTTATGGCTCTATTGCTCGACGCGTTGTTTTTCGCTCTTTCCTGTTAGCTTCGGCCATATCGTTGATTCCTCTGCTCCACATTTTCTATGACAACGACTTGGGAATGCTTGCTTCTGTGGTTTCATGTGATTGCGTCCTAAATTCTGATCTTTCGGACTCTAATGTCTCGCTTTTAATTAAGGGTCACTTGATATTTCCTTTTATGAATTCATATTCATCAGCACAATGCGAGGAGCATGTTAATCTGACTGTTAATGTAGCCAAAGAGTTAATTGCGAAAAAATTGCTAAATTATCGTGACGATGCTCTCTGCGTGGGCGAGGGATCCTCCTCAGCTGCTTCTGCTATGAGAGAAATGGGGATTTCTAATGCTGTCGGTGTAAATGGACACCACTTCTTCTCTCTCAGGCAACAAAAGTTCGTATATGAACTGGATTACAAAGACGATTCCTTGGGCTTCGTCTTCTTCAGGGACTTGGATAAGCTATCTGTCCCTGCTCTTCTTCTGCTCGAAGTGGAGCGAGTGCTTCGACCAGGTGGGGTTGGAGCCGTAATCATCGGTCGCAGTAGCTCTAAACCAAATGGCTTGATTCTATCTACTGCCCCAGTTTCGTCAGTGCTCAAACGATCCAATATTGTCCATGTTGGGCGTGTCAATAACTTCACTCTGGTCGTCTTCAAAAAGAAATCGAACAGTTTTGACTACTTCGAGCAGCATCACCTGCCCAAGGAATGTCCGAGTATTTCAGCAAACAGACCTTTTGTCCCCCAAATGGAGCCTCTTGCGAGGGAAAAACCAGAAGAGTTTGAAAAAAAGCTTTCTACTTTGTCCAAATTTGTTGATGTTTCTCAGATAAAACGGCCAGTCTACATCGATATTGGCATGGGGATGCCACTAAGCCCCAATACAGTCAACAGGGTTCTGGATTTCTACCCTTTAGACCCCAATGCTTTCAACATCTACATTGTAGATCACAACACATCCATTATGCTGTCATACATCCGAAAGCCTGGAGTTACCTTTGTTTATCATCCGGATCTGGCTGGAGATCGGGTGAAACCAGATGATGGGCCAGAAGGCGAAAACCTGGACCCTTCTCTGGAAGACGAAGAGGGTTTTGACTTTCTGGGGTGGTTCAAAGAAACAGTG
Source organism: Begonia fuchsioides (assembly GCA_003255005.1). Classification (NCBI taxonomy): domain Eukaryota; kingdom Viridiplantae; phylum Streptophyta; class Magnoliopsida; order Cucurbitales; family Begoniaceae; genus Begonia; species Begonia fuchsioides. Next base: position 115,429 of record QAOC01007080.1, read on the forward strand.
GAGTATGCAGACTTTGCGGTGCTGAAGATGAACGTGAAAGAGGTAGAATTGAAGTTTCTGTGGGAGTTGTTTGAAAGTGGGGCAATTTGTTCGGTCGACGAAGTGTTCTTAGGGTGCTCGGAGAGCGCAGAAGATGGACTGATGGAGCTCTTCCAAAGCCTGAGGAAGAGTGGTGTGTTTGTTCATCAGTGGTGGGGTGACAATTGATTATAGTCCCCACTATTCGTCTGGTTATGAGTCAATATCTTCTCAGTTTGCTTTGTGGTTGAGCACTGGAAGAAGCTAAATAAGCAACCTCGCGTGCTTTGAGTTTGATGTCCTTGTTTTGGTCTGTGTTTCAACCAATGAAACGGTTTCCTTCTGTTTGCTAGTATTTCAGTAAATGACATCTAAATTCAGAAAACAGTAGTAATAAGTTGAAAGTTTCAGTTGGAGAAAGCCAAATCCAAGAAATGTTAAAAAATACACCAGAAATTCCACCCATTTGTTACATGATGCTTCTTTTTGTCTGAATAATCCTGATTTCTCATTCCTCAGATCCACCACTTACCTTGATCTCCAAAAGGCGGTCAACCGGCTGCCTGCAGATCGGGCATCGGTTCGTCTGGTACCTCAAAACCTTTGCACAACCATTGCACATGCACTGAAACGACGACAAGAACAAAGGCTCATTACTATGACTTTCTTTTCCATTTTCGAGACTCTAAGTCAGAGAGGAAATAGAACAATTACCATGTGCCGGCAAGGAAGAACAGTGGTGTCACGCGGCTCGGACAAGCAAATGACACATTCTTTTCCAGGATCGTTCCCGTCAACATCGCCCTCCACTGAATTTCCAATCCCAAATATCTCTTGCAGCTCATATCTCATATTGTTCACCCACAAAATCTGCTTCAAGACTTTCACCTGGAACTCGCCTCTGTCTTTTTCGAACACTGCCTGCGTGATTTGGGAGTTGTTAGTGCCTGGTGTTTGGCTTCCATCCGCTCCGGTTTGATTGTCTGGAAGAGCCTCGGCTTTTATTGCCAGAGGATACACATCCATCTCGCTTAATTTCAATAACTCTTCCTCAAATGTCGCCAGCTCAATCCCTGTTCCGACGGGCTGCCTGAACTTTTGCCCCAGGCCCTTCTCGAAATCTACTGTCACCGGCTTGAGAACCTCTTCCTTCATGGGTGTCAGGTTACAATCTTCCCCCTCTTTTGCAAAGAACATAACAGTGATGCTGTTTCACACAACCAACAGCATAAAACGTACTTTCTCAGCATAGAAAAAAGAAGAATTGAACACTTTCATGACATTAAGGTACAACATCACCCAAAACAAAAGAACTCATCAGTTTTATTCACATTTCAGCAAAAAAAAACACAACCAAAACAACTTTAATTTGTAAATAACAGACGCATGATAGTTATATACCCATCTGTTATAGATGCAATTTTTACGACTAGAAACGATTCAAAAATTTCAACTAAAAGACCATCTCGATTCATACTCGAAATCAACAACACAGAAGATTCAGAGAAGCTCTTTCCATACAAGGTCATTTATACTAATACCCAGAAAAAAAAAATTTAATTCTGCATTGAGATTGAATGCACAAAATAAGCAAGATTTCTAAGTCATAACTCAACAGCTTGATATGGCTTCAGAAACCTCCCCTGGTAAATGATTTGAGAAAGTAGAAATAACTAAATCAATGCATCTTGGTCTGCAAAGGATTAAATTTCCACCATTAACACTCTTTGCCAAGATGATCGATTTGATTTCAATAGTTTATCCAAACTAAAACTCAAAACTTGCAAGAGAAATATTACTACTTCGTAGAAACATACTGTTCAGGTCAATTAAAACCTCACCAGAACGTGTTTTATAGGAAAATAATGGTAGTATTTGGACATTCCTCACTGAACCTCAAGATTGGATCACCATATATACAGCTGAAAGTTAACAAGTAATGACACAATCGGAAAACTTCAGAAACTGAATTTCACCTGCCGGGAACCGTTGCATCAAACATAAAGGTGACGAGAAACTTCCCCGGGTTTTGGCTGTCCGGTTCAATCCTCAGAGTCTCTTTCTTCAGGTTGACATCGTTTCGTATGGTAACTGCTTTCTGATGCTCAACGTAGGGCGTTTGAGGAGGCATAACTGGCCCATAGGGATACCTCCCACCGACCCAATTTGCCGGATCCATGTGGGGGTGAGCTCCTCGGTGGTGGTGATCGTATGGCGCCGGCAAATGCATCGGCATCGATGTTGGAGGCGGCGGATAGTAGGCCGGATATTGGTAATACGATGGGTGTTGGTTTGGATACTGAGAGGGGTACGGGGTAGCAGCAGCAAAAACATACCTGTTGGCCGTGATTTCGGGTTGCGGCGCAGCCGGAGGAGGTGGAGTTGGGTGGCTCCGCCGGCTACCGTGTCTCCTCCGACCATTGGCTCCGCTGCTGCTAGTATTTCCCATGGAATTTCCCGAAACCGACAGAAAACCCACAATTCTATCCAAATCTTAGAAACTCACGTCGCAGAAACAGAACAATCTTTCGAGAAGGGGAAGAAAAAAGGAAACCCCTTTTTCATCAAACAAGCAGACGCATCGGCGAAGCCCACGAACTGAAAACCATTGGAGAAAACGCAGGGAGGTTTTAGCGCAGAGAGAGAAAAGAAAAGCGACTCAAATGCGGCAGGAAAAAGCAATGGCGGAGAGAAGGAGCGAGAGAGTGGTGGGGAAGAAGAGGGAGAATAAAGGGATTGATTGGGTTGGGTCGAGTTGGGTTGGGTGGTGTAATGAGATGGCGCAAAAGCTCCACCCATCTCCCATCATCCACCCAACACAGCCTTCTGCGCCTAAGCTCATCTCTACCATTACTCCTCGATCATCATTATTCTTGAAATTAAAAAAGGAAGAAAATAATGATGGTTGGTCATCTTTGATTTTGGTATGATTTAAGAAATCATGAGATGATAGAATGGAAACAACTTTCTCATAAAATTTTCATTTTTTACAATATAGTCTCCATCATTTCAAACATAAACAAAGTTCCAATTTTGGGAGAAGAACGAATCTAATTTGGAAGACAAATCTCGAGATTAATTTACAAACAAGAGCATATAACATCCTTGTTTACCACCTTAGTCCTCCCAATCCAAGGCTCATGCTTTCATTATTGCCTGATCTAACTCGGTCAACCCCAAGTCCAACCAACCAAGGGGTGTGGTCCCCTTTCCGTCGGAAAAAGGTCACAGCTTTGCAGTTCTAATGACGTGTCACTAACACCCTGTGATGGGTTTGGTCTTCGTCCAGCAATTAGTTTTTAGAGTTCAGTACTTGATTTTTAGGAAAATATTTTAAATCGGGCTTAAATTTTTAAAAAATAAAAATTCGATCCTTCAAACGCATAAAATCTTGCTTCATTCGTCCGAGTGAGATACGAGTCGGACGAATGAGGCACGGATCAGACAAATGATGCAAGATTTTATGCTTCTGAAGAGCCTGATTTTAATTTTCTAAAAACTCATATTTGACTTATTTTTTAAAAACTAAGTCAAAAATTTATTTTTACTCTAGTTTTTAATATTGGTGTTTAGTGGGTTGGATTATAATATGATTAAGCACCACAACTACTTCATTTGCACTATTTCTAAGGAACGAGTGCTTGGATTGAACATCGTCAACGGGCTTTCAGCGGGTTTAAGGGTTTGATTTGGACGCATCACAAGCAACGTAACCGGGCTCTCCAAATTTTGTACTATTATAATGAAGAAATCAAATCAACTCTCCGACTGGAAGTGTAGAGCGGTTCAAAGCCACCGCCAGCTGTTTTGCAGGTCAAAGCTCCTCCTCGGACACACCTAGAACGCCTCTCTTTCCTCTAAACGTCTTCCTTCATGCCTTGTGATTCTCTCATGGGGACGGATTTCGCTTCATCTTCGAGATTTAAAAGGCGCAATTAGAATACATTTTCGCAGGCTTCGAGCGAACTTCGCTGCTGGTTCTAGTTTTGAATATGAAGGCTCCGTTTTGTTTTTCGAGTTGCTTTTCTTCTTCCCCCGAAGTAAACGCTGGTACTTTTTCTTCTGAATCCCTCTTGCTGCTCTTCTGGGTTTCTAGTTTTTGGCCTTTTGCGAGTGCTTGATTGTATCTCTGACTGTTCTCGCGACTACCCAGATGAAAATTTTCGATTGTTTACTTACAAAACTTTCGATCTTCAAATAAGGTCGGGCCCAGGGCTCGGCCCAGGGATCGGCCCAGGGATCGGCCCAAGACATTTGCATCTCTATTTATTTAATTATTTATTTTTTACAAATTAATGTTGGATATATTGACCTCAGGCTCAGGGTGTCTGGAGAGCAATTAACGGTCCCAATTTGAAATTTCCTCCCCTCCCCGTCTTTACCTCTTTCGTCGCCCGTTCAAATCCGGCGTCCCTTGCGGTGGTTCACTGGTGAGATTTCCCATCGTCTGCGCGGCGGAGGAGGAATTATGCCAAACCCTAACCGTTTTGCAGTTTACTTGTTTGCCAGTGTTTAATTTAGGTTGCTGATTGATTTAGGAATATTCTAGTGATTCTTATCATTTCTGTTTGCAAAAATAAAAGTTTTGTGCAGGCATTGATGGATGCCCATCCTCTGGAGACAGAAAGTGGATGCTCCGAATCTGACATCGGTAAGCCTCTAGCAGCAGGAAAACTAGGCTGGGTATGTTTTGTGAGAGAAAAGAGGGTTATTCCTCTTCTTTCTTACTAGCTTGTGCTTTTATTAATTTTCTCTGTGACTCGCTTTATTTTGATTCCTAAGTCCCTGAATTGCATGCTATCGCTGGACTAAAATTCCCTAGAACTAACCGATGAACCCTTGACTCCATTGTATGCTCACTACCCACCCTTTATCTTCCACGTCATTCGTTGCTTCGTTAGTAACTTGTGCATCTTATCTATTTCATAGAGAATGAATCTATTGTAGCCACATGATAGGTTTTTTATGGTCCTAAAACTAAAGAGGTTTAACTCCATATTAGACTTCAGAAGGAAGGAGGTGTTCTACGACCAAGTAAGTATGACAAGTGCAAACACTCTTTACTTGGTATTTGCAATAACTATTGCGAAAAATGACTGATTTCATTTTTCTTTCTTAAAAATCTTAATAAGGTAGGTCATTGGCTTCCACTTATGGATTGAGATTGCCTCCATTCTCCAGTACAAATATGTTTAGTGATGAAAAATGATTGAATAAAATTGAAGCAGACTAGCATTAGGGTTCTAATGACTATTCATAGTACGACACTTGAAATTTTAATTTGAATCATGCTTGTGATTGATTATTCAGAACCAACCATAATGAAGAATAAGAAAAAAAATGAGACACCAGTAACTAATAGATTAACCTGACATCACAGTGATTGTGTGATTAGATGTTGACACATGTTTGTGGCAATTCGAGCATCATTTTGACGTTATTAATGCGAGATTAGATTATACTATTGATGCTTTGTGGTACTTTGCTGATGCTCGTGCATCATAGGTCTCCAAGTGAACCTTTAGGTTGGACATAGTATTGGTTAGTTTTAAGTTTAATTGCTCTTGGACTAATTTCTTTGTTACTCATATTTAGATATTTGTTTTGTTTCTTCTTTGGATATCTAATTTTTTGTCTTGATGGATGTTTTAACTTTTACTGCGCTTAAGCTATTATTTGTTGTTTTTTATCATATCTTATGATTGTGCATTGATACAGAGCTGTAACTATTTTTTATTCTGGGTTTTCTCGGATTTCTCTCGGCGTGTATGAACTATTTTATCTTGGTTTTCAGCTTGCTAATGCGAAAAGGGCGCAAATTTAATTGTTACTCAACTGGAGTATTTGAAAGTTTTTTAAAAAATCTTGAAAACTTGTTAAATTCTTTTAATTAACTTGGTTTGGCATATACCTTTAGTCATTTACTTTATAACAATCATGATTTAAAAGAATATAGATTTTAGTGAATTATTAAATTTTAGGTTGTAGATGGTCAAAGTAAAGTAAAAAATCTTGATGGTGAAATTTTATGTTAATAGTAGAATGATCATTATTAGAGAGATGAGACTAGTTAGAGTGTTAAATTTGATGGTATAGATAATCAAATTGATGTTGAGGAATTAAGTAGTTACTTTATATTCTTAATTGCGGATTTAGATATTTGAGTTTAGAGATCATAGCTTGAGGAAACACAAGAGCTAGTTGATCAGAGTGAAGTCAAGCAATTAAATGCTTACTTTATACTCTTGCTTAAGGTATTAAATATTTAAGTTTAGGGATGATTGCATGATGAAATATAATAATTAGAATACTTACTGGAACTTTGAGATTGTAGAAAATTAAAGAAGTTGAGGGTTTTAATAATGAAAATATGCATTTAGAATGTCTTGGAGAATCATTATGTGAGGAAAGAAAGAAACTCAATTTTATTAATAAATGAACAAATTTGGAGGATTTAGTCTATTCAAATCAAGGCATTGACTTATTTAGTTCATGATAGTCATTGCTCAAGGAAAAACAAAGGTAAGAATTTTATTCAAAATTTAAATATGAATTTAGGAAGTAGTTGGCATCAAACTATGGACTTTATGGTCTAGTACTTGATTTAAATATCGAGTTTAGAGTTATGATTGCTTAAAGAATCTAGGTATGAATTTTAGGATGATTGAATATGAATGTAGTTGGATAATTAAGTGGAGGATGTAGTTTATCAAAATGAAATTTGTGTATATGCCAAATCAAGTCAATTTAAACGTTTTTAACAAGTTTTAAAGCTTTTTTATGAGTTTTCAAATATTTCAGCCAAATAACTTTTAAATTTTTGCCCGTTTCTCATTTTGCTGAAACTAAGAGAGGGTAGTTCGATTATGACAAAAGAGAGGTCTTGGCGAATTCAGATGAAAAATAGTAACAATTTTGTATCCATCCGGTCAATCAAGATGTGATTAAAAATTAACGAATAATAGTTTAAACGTGACAAAAAGTAAACTCCATCGAAACAAAGTTAGGCCCAGAAAAAGAAAACAAAACAAATGTTTCAAACATGGGACAAAAAAAAAGTTTGAGACGATCAATTAAGCTTAGAATTCCACACTGTGTCAAACCTTGTGGTTTGCAATGGGGACCTATGCTTGTACGGGCATTGGAATGTCACCACAAAGTAGCATTGGTATGATCTAGTCGTGTCCATTAATAATGTCAAAATGGTGTCATAATTGCTAGAACACATGTCGACATCTAAGCATAAGCTGATGAGAGATTCTTATACTTATCGAAGATTTTATTTGATGTCTGACTTTGAAATTATGTCATTCGCAGAGGGACTCAAGCAACGGTTCTTCCACCGGCCAACAATTACTCAAGTTGATCTTTGATTTCAGACTTGATATTCATATGTAATCCTTTGTTAAGGCTTGTGAGTACGGATTGCCCACCAAAAAATATTGTATTTTGAACAGTTTTTTCTTATTCTATGAATATGGGTCATGTAAATCTTTTTATTACTTTCTTATCTTATTTTAGTTTTTTTATCAAGTGTAGTCACATAATAAATTTGGAGTTCTAATCGGTCTTTGATTCTAAATGTAAACGAACAAACAATTGGGTCAGTTTAAAAGCAGGTCCAAACCGACCCATGCATGCCATGTCCAACCTTGTGTCCTCAGCAGCAAAGATTGGTGGCATGTCATTTTTTAGGTCCTTTGTCCTCTAAGATGGAGAGTTTGAGATTAGTTGATACTCTAGATGGAGGGTTCTTCGGCATAAATAGCAAGAATCTCGACCAAGAATCTCTTTAAATTTCTGGACTTTTTCTTATTTATTTTGAGGTTCTGTTCATAAAAAACTGGATTTAACCTCAAATTTCTTCACTAACTCCTTGGCTGTTGGTGCAGAAATGATAGTTTGACGAGCATTTGGACTGATAAACCCTTCTTCCACGGCTTTGTCAATGAAAGACAGCAAAGAATTGTAATATCCATCCACGTTCATCAGCCCCACCTTGAAATTTTTAACCATTTGCCAACTTTTTAAGTCAATTCTGGAACTTTACGAAGGTTTCGATAAGAGAAGCACAAGTTTACCGGTTTGTCGTGAATTTTAAACTGGGCCCTGGTTATTACTTCAAGCAACTCCTCCAATGTCCTGTAGCCATCTACAAAACAAAACAGAAACAGATACTGTCTGAGTTTAGAATCATGGTCCCTGGGTCACGAGAAAGCTTCCATCTTCAGCATCTGAACATATAAATTTTGTATTTTGACCATCTTCTAGGAAGATCGAGACTANTCAAATAGGTTCTTTGCTACTCATAAATCACCGAGTGAATCTACAACTGCACTCTTACTATATTTCATCTGTCGTGTCGTGTAATTGAATCAATTCAAAAGTGTTGGTTGAAGTAAAAATATAAATAATTAGATTGATTTAATCATGTGACGATACATCAAGAGTTACAGTCAAGCTTTAGACTAACTCTAAATCTCTCAAGAATGATGCACTTCAACTTACATGGACTAAATTGATTTTGCTAGTGAAGTCAAATTTTGAATAACGATAGAATTACCTTTTTATATATAATGTGAAATTAGGCGATAAATAAAATTTTGCCACACAATAAGAAGGTAACATTTATTAATTTTAATTCCATTTTATTTAAGATAATATTAACGGGTCTAAGTCTTACTATAATTAATGTAATTTAAATCGTATATTAAATAATTACAAAAAAACTATATATTTAAATGGAGTCAACAGAGGAAATAACGCTTACGTTGCGGATCTCAACCTTGGTCGATTAATGCAATCAAATTATTTCCAATTTATTATTTTTGGTCTTGCTGATTAATTTCTTAATTTCGTCATTTATTATTGCAATTAAAATTAGCGTCAAATCAAGCTCTCCCCCTTCACTCTCTCACCTCTCACCACCTTTCTCTCTCTTCATGATGGCTTCGAAAGTCGACCCGCTTTCTCTCTCATCCTTCCCAGCGAAAATCCATTCTCCTTTTCCTCCTCTTTCTCTCCCTTCCTCTTGCTAACGCTCTCAGCTCAGCTGTGGGAGCCTATTCTCTGGCAATACGAAATCAATGCGCTCAAGGTAATTGCTCTAACTCTCATGAGCCCTACTCCTAGCCCTGCAGCCTCTGTTTTTGATTCTGTGTTTTCAGTCACCTGTCTTGGAGTTTGCGTGGGTGTTCTCTTTCGTTTTACTTCCTCTTTTGAGGATTTAGCTGAATCAGATCCGTGGCGGCTTAATTGGGTCTTTCTCTTTAATGATGAATTTTAATTACTGTGTTTGTCGTCTCTGCTGGGCCCTTCGCGCTTGATTTTCTTTTGTTTTGCCTCGATTTATGTTTTTTGGATGTCTTAAGGATCTCTGGGGGAGATCCGAGCTATGTTTACCACTGCGCGTGCTTGTCTTCTTCTCTCTTTTTTCGTGCTTATAATAGCTGCTGCGAGTTTTTACCTGGTGAACAGATCAGTGACCGCAACCAGGTACGGATTGATTTGTGAATGTTGTTTTTATCCGCCTTTTGCAGCGTGTTTTCCTTAGTGAAATCGAGCTTTCTCTAGAATGCTCGTTGGTTTGTCATTGATTAGAATGGTGAATTGAGGGGTTGAGTAGTCGCCAATTTACTACTAATTATTAAAATCAGTTTAAGTATTGGATAGAAATCAGTTTCTCTGCACTTTATTATTACAATCGCATTTTTTTGAAACAGCCATAAAATCTAAATCTGTCGCCTTAATTGTGTGACTGAAACCATCACCGAGCACGATCCCACAAATTTCTTTGTATTATGTAGTTTCCTTAACCGCATTTTTTAATATTTTGTTTGCTTTGTGGAAATGGTTTTTTTGTGCATGGATGTTTTAGTTTCTTCACTTCTGGGCTGCTCATAGATTTTATCATTTGAATTAGGTTGAAGACGAAATTGCTGGAACTAGTGGTTTTTTGTTGGACCCTACATGATGAAGTAAACTGGTTGTTTTGAACGAAATTCTGATAAAAATATTAAAAGAGTGCTTTATTTTGGAGTTTTCCGATAGAGACAATTGCTGAGGAGGCTGTCTTCTTAATTCTTGAACTGAACACAAATAACGAGCTTCGATGTAATTGAGCTAATGCTTTATTGATGGATTGTAGCTGTTATAGATGCTGTCATTGCCTTGTTGAATGTGCTGTTCTGGAGCCTCTGTTTGAAGTTTCTGCGGGAGTTATGTACAATAGTCAAACTTGTCGTGGGAAGGAAGTTTGCTCTTTCTAATAGCGTTCCTTACGACCCTGGCACTTTTTATGGTCGCGAGACCATACTGATATTATGGAAGCTGAGGTCTTGCGTGCAAGCCACCTGATGGGAGCACTTCATCAATATCTCCCTGCTATTGCACCTGTAATTCTGGTTTCAATTAGTTATATTGACCCTGGGAAATGGGCAGCTACTGTTGAAGGTGGTGCTCGGTTTGGATCTGATCTGTGGACATTCATGGTTCTATTTAATTTTGCTGCCATCTTATGTCATTACTTATCTGCTCGGATTGGTGTGGTTACTGGAAGAGATCTTGGCCTGGTAATTTTCCTAAATTGTTTTATTAATGATTGCTGCTTGTAGTGTGTGCCTTGTTGCTCTCGGTACATAAATTTAAAATTCTTATGGTATTAGATCTCCACCTTTCCTTCATATCTCCATAATGCCATAAATGCTATAATTTGTCCATGTCCTGAAGAACTATCAGTCATGTAATAGCTCTGTAGTTTCAGGTAGAGGTTGGTGCATTGCATAACTAACTAGGCGTTAATCTTTCCTAAATTTGTCAATGGGTTTGATTGAAAGAACAATGCTTGCTTTTCAAATTTAGAATACCAAATTTAGATTGGCTACATATTTTATATTCATACAACAAGGTGATTGATCGTTAGTCTGTATTTGTTAGCTGTTACTTGTTACTTATATTGTGCTCTTTTTTGCCATGAAAAGATTTGCAGCACTGAGTATGACAAATGGACGAGCATTTTCCTTGGCATCCAAGTCGAATTGTCTACAATTCTTTTGGATCTTACCATGGTAAATTAACTGTCACTAGTTTCAGTTGAATTGCTAGTTATATCTATTGAACTAGTTATTAAAATAAGCCCTGGGTTGATTTGTGAGGTTCCTAAATTTCAAAGCTTTATGTTTCATTGCTAACATATGTTTGCACAAATGTTTCAAGATTCTAGGAATAGCAAATGGACTCAATCTCTTATTTGGATGGGACTTGTTCACTTGTGTATTTTTTACTGCCACTGATGCTGCTCTATTTCCAATTATAGCCGCTTTTCTGGTAATTTTAATGACTTGAAATCTTGTTTTATATCTTCTTGCACTCTGTAACAATAGAAATTTTCCCTTTTAGGCGAACAGAAAGACAGTATTTCTACTCACGTACATGGCCTGCTTTTTATTGCTCACATTTATCCTCGGAGTACTCTTTAGTCAACCAGAGATTCCAGTTTCCATGAATGAAATGCTCACAAAGTTGAATGGTGATAGCACATATGCAATTATGAGTCTTCTTGGAGCCAGTATTATGCCTCAAAATTTCTACTTACATTCCTTTTTGGTAAAGGTATATATACAACCTATCTGCGAGACATTGATCTCTTTATAGGTTTCCTTCTCTACGAATCTTCCATGTGGTGCATGCAACAAAATATCCCCGTGTCTTATTCCTAGAAATTCAACTTAATGCAGTTTTTTTTCCAAACAAATCTCTTAGAGTAATCATATGTGGACTATTCTGTAACAATAATATTCTATCTATTCAAAGCATCAAAAATCTGAAATGTCAATTTTTTCTATGTTATATGACAATTTAAAATATTTTAACTTCTAGGAGTTGGATTTTATTTCTCCAATGCTATCAAGCTGACATAATTTGATAAGTAGTGTTGAGTTACCAAGCATGGGCACGTTTTTTGTAGTTTCTAAAAAAAAAAAGAAAATTCCAAATTTTAAATATTGAAATGTTTTTACTGCTCTAACATGATTGTCTCATTAGTTTTTCTGACACATTGACATAACTTTGCAGCAATATGCGGGATCTCCAAACATATCCAAGGATGCCATGTGTTTAAACCAGTTTTTTGCCATTGTAGTCATCTTCAGTGGTCTTTTTCTGGTGAATTATGTGCTTATGAACTCTGCAGCTAATGTGTTCTATAGTACAGGTGTTATTTTACTCACTCTTCAGGATGCTATGTCGATAATAGAGCAGGTGCAATATTCTGTAGTTCTCAAATTGATTTTTAAGGGAAAAAATGTATTAGCTATTTGTAAATCTCGTGGACCGGTGCTCCTGTATTCTTATCATATCTTAATCAGGATTCATTTTCCATCCTATGTAGGTGTTTAGGAGCTCCTTGATGCCTGTTGCTTTCTTACTCATCGTGAATTTATCAAATAAGGTCACAATATTAAGCTGGAGCCAGGGTGGGCAAGTAATCCTGCAGGATTTCTTGAAACTGGATCTTCCTGTTGGGCTTCACTGTGCTACAATTCGAATTCTTTCAATTGTCCCCTCCCTTTATTGTGTATGGAATGCAGGAGCTGAAGGGATGTATCAACTGCTTATATTTTCACAGGTTATGATAGCTTTGTTGCTTCCATCTTCTGTGATTCCCCTTTTTCGCATTGCTTCATCAAGACCAATAATGGGTGCATATAAAGTTTCTCAGTTTGTGGAGTTCATGGCACTGATGACATGCATCGGAATGCTTGGTCTAAAAATAAATTTTGTTATGGAAATGATATTTGGTAATAGTGATTGGGTCGGCCATTTAAGATGGAACATGGGAAGTTCATCATCAATCCCGTATCTGATACTTCTTATTACTGCTTGTGCATCATTTTGTTTGATGCTTTGGCTGGCAGCGACTCCGTTAAAGTCTGCTAATGCACAATTACATGCTCAGCTCAGCAACTGGGATGTGTTAAAGACTTCACCGGAATTATCTATGCGTAGAGAGGAGTCTGATTTAAATGTGGTAAGGTTTCAGGAAGAGCCACCATATGAGAAGGTAGAAACATCTCAAAAGCTTGGCAGGATTTTAGAGAGCCATGTCACTGAATCAACCTCAGATTGTAACCCTGATTGGCCATGTTCAATTTTGGAGCCTAATCAGAAACTTCATTTTACTAACATGGATGAAAAATTGTCAGAGATCTCTTTTACTACCTCCTTATTGAATGACACTGAGGAATCCACATCCACTGTGGAGTCTGTAACAGAGTGGGCTGCAATTAGTAAGGTTTCTGATTCTGAAGTTGCAGACAGCATCCCCCCAAAGAGTGAATTAGAAGAACCAGTTGAAAAGACTGTTGGAGTTGAAAGTGAGCTACAAAGTGGGAAGGATGATGATCCAAGTGAAACTTCTGAGCCTGAAGAATCAACAAAATGGACTTTTGGGATTGCTCCATGTATAACATCTGAAGGACCAGGATCTTTCAGGAGTATCAGTGGTAAAAGTGAAGAAGGTGGGAGTGGTGCTGGAAGCCTTTCAAGATTAAATGGTTTGGGCCGTGCAGGGAGACGCCAATTTACTTTGTTTCTTGATGATTTTTGGGGCCAATTGTATGATTTCCATGGACAAGTTACGCAAGAAGCAATGACAAAGAGGGTGAATTCATTAAATTCTGTTGAGTTAAATGATGTTACAGCCTCACAAAAATTGGATACCACTGTTAATGAAATTCCTGGTTTTTACTCATCTGATGGAGGGCGTGGATTGGATCCTTTCGTTGCATCAAATGCTCCCAAGAATCAGAGGATCCCAAGCAGGTTTGACTCTATGTATGAAAGCCAGGGAGGTTCTTCATCTTTGTGGTCAAGCCACATGCAATTGTTAGATGCATACGGGCAAAGTTCTAATCTGGGTACCCTTGATTCTGGGGAGAGACGCTATTCTAGTGTTAGCAACTTACCTTCTGGCACCTGGGAGTCCCAGCCAGCCACAATTCATGGTTATCAAACTACATCCCAACTGGCTCGAAAATATATGAACAGCAGTGGTTTAGATGACTTGGATGTTCAAGTAAAGTCTCCGATGTTAAAATCTCAGTCCTTAGGTGGTGCAAACCATAGAGATTCAATTGCTTTTGCACTTGGACAAAAGCTGCAAGATGGTTTAGGTGCTGGTCATTCATCTGCTTTCCAAAATCGTGCAGTTTCAAGAAATAGACCATTGGAATCTGAAAGGCGATGTTATGAACTTTTCTCTCTTGAGAATACTGAGACTTTAGTAAATGCCGTCAGTACAAAGAAGTACCATAGTTCGCCCAATATTCATCGCGATATATATTTGTCCGATAAGAGTGCTCAATGGAATATTCCAACAGGATTCAGATCATCTATTGGTAGAAAGTATGAACAGACATTGAATTCAGGTTCTGGGCCAAGAGCACCTGGTTCATTAGCATTAGATGGATTCTCTCCATCAAAAGTTGACTATAATGTTCTATTGTCACCTCTGAGTTCTAATTCAGATGCTGGATCTCCATGGTCTAGACAACCTTTTGAGAAATTTGGGGTCGCAAATAAAAGTTGTGCTCCAGAAACCGAAGCAGTTGAGATGCGGAATTCAATCAATCCGGAAAAGGCTTCAGCTGCGGACTTAGAAGCACGTCTTCTCCGGTCTTTCAGACATTGCATTGTGAAGCTTTTAAAATTGGAAGGATCAGATTGGTTGTTCAGGCAAAATGATGGGGCTGACGAGGAACTCATCTATTCTGTGGCCATTAGAGAGAAATTCCTTTACGACGTTGAAACTAGGGACATGAATGGGGCAGCTCCAATGACAGAGCCCAGTTACTTGTCATCTGACAAGAAGTCCAGTTTTGGAATGAATGAATCTAGTTTCAGGGATTTGTCAATTTCTTCTGTTCCTCACTGTGGAGAGGAATGCGTATGGCGGTCAGATATAATCACAAGCTTTGGTGTATGGTGCATCCATCGGATACTTGACTTGTCACTTATGGAGAGCCGGCCAGAGCTATGGGGAAAATACACATATGTTCTTAATCGTCTTCAGGTGACTCATATTGCGTCACAAATTATAGACATGATAACATGGAATTCGGTTACTCTGTGGCAAACCATTGCATCTAGTTGCCAGTTTTCCATTTTGTTACTTTTGAGGGAGAAACTTGAGATTTGCTAGTCATCACCTTTGTGAATTTTTTTATAAGAAATGGAATTGCATTTCTGAATTGATGAGGAGATCAAGAGTTCTTTCTCATTCTTAGCTGGTTTTTTAGGTGGAAGACTAAATATTTATGAAGGGCTCTAACCGTGATTTTTTTCTTTTTGCAGGGGATAATCGATATTGCATTCTCAAGGCCTCGAACTCCAATGTCCCCATGTTTCTGTCTTCAAATCCCCCCAAGTTACCAGCAAAGATTAAGCCCACCTGTTGCAAATGGAATCCTACCTCCAAAACCAATCAGGGGGAAGTGCACTAACGCAGCCACTCTTTTGGATGTGATCAAGGACGTGGAGATGGCAATCTCTTGCCGGAAGGGCCGAACCGGCACAGCTGCCGGTGACGTGGCTTTCCCAAAGGGAAAGGAAAATCTGGCATCTGTTCTCAAACGCTACAAGCGAAGGCTATCAAACAAGCCTTCTGGATCCGAAACTCCGGCCCCCCGCAAGGTTCATATCTCTTCTCCTTACAACTCATAGCTTCAGTAACAGCCGCCTTGTTCGGTATTTTAGTTGTTTAATTACGAGTCGGGCCACGTGGCCCGAATTGGCTATCAATTGTTGAGCTCTTTGCACCCCTTCTCTCCCTGTCAATGTGTATCAAATCGAAGCCCTTTCCAAGAATTGTATTTGCCGGAATGTTTAATGAGTAGAAGTCAGTAGAAGAGTTTGTGTTTGGCAAGAGTAGGGAATTGAGACAAAACTAGGATGCAAGTCTTCGTAACTCTCTTAACTCCTGTCTCCTGCTGTACATGCAATCCAATTTCAGTCTTTTTTGGCCTTTTCATTGTGTATATGGGAAAGTTTCTTCTTTTTTTGGTTAACCCGTGGTTTGGAACCGTTCAATGTTTGCTTTGGATTTTAGCTGGTTTTAGCTATGGTTCAATTTGATTTTCGTAGCTTGATAACCATGAAAGCTTTGGGAGGAATTGGATTTGAAATTGATTCTAATAATGGTTCAAATCAGCTCGAACCGACCTGGATTGTGAGTATGGGTCGGCAAATATATTCTAAAATAAAAGGGGTTTTTAAATAAAGATCAAATGCAATTATTTGGTCCAATCAGAGCCTTCTTGTTGGTGTGGCGGGTAACAAAACCACGAGCGACCCGTAAATATCAGAACACACCCAAACCCGAAGAGGGAAGCGAAACTCGGAAGGGATTGCCTCCGCCACCATGAGCGACGCCGCCCGCCGCCCTGCAACGCTCCATAACCTCCGAAGCACCGCCAACATTCTTCGACTAGCCACCTCTTTTTTCACCTCCAATCTCCTCACGGTTCTCTTCCTCTCCCTCCTCCTCGTCTCATTTCGTGTTTTCCTCGAACATGGAACCCACCTTCTCACCTCCTTCATCGACCATGACCCTTCCTTCAAGGCCCTCCTCTCCCGCGTCGATCTCTCTGCAGATCACCGCCGCCCCCGATCTTCCGATCTTAGCTCACTTACCTCTTCCGATTCCCGCCGGCACCACCGCCGCCGCCCCTTTCTTCAACTCACCCGTGTCAGAACTCTAGATGACGATTTCTTCTCGGGGGACGGAGATGATGATCGCACTCTCTTCGGGTACAACCGTAAGTCTTCTACTAATGGTAGTTTCGCCATTTTCACCCGATTTGATTCGATAAAGGGGTTTTCGGCTAATATCGTCGATGATGGAGTTAGGGTTTCTGAGGTTTTTCGCCCCGGCATGACATTTAAAGCTGATGCTTCATCTTTTGATGATGATGATGATGATGATGAAACCAATAGCGATCAGGAAGACAAAAGAGTTCTGGGATTAGAAAGTGGGAATCAATATTTTGAAAGAATAGTGGATTTACCTGCGAAAGGATTTGTGCTTGGACTCCGAGACGCAGCAGATTTAATTTTCTTTGTTAGTTTCTTATCCGCAGCTTATTGCTGGGTGATTTTAGGTTTTCTTGTTACGTATTCATGGGTGTTAGGCACTGTGTTCCTCGCAGTTGTCAATGATCTGATTGGAAGATTTAACTTATCAATCGGTATGATTAGGA
This sequence comes from Begonia fuchsioides, assembly GCA_003255005.1. Lineage (NCBI taxonomy): Eukaryota > Viridiplantae > Streptophyta > Magnoliopsida > Cucurbitales > Begoniaceae > Begonia > Begonia fuchsioides. The sequence goes on from QAOC01007080.1 coordinate 132,702, forward strand.
ATGGATCTCGATTGGGGTTCAAGAGGCTTTCTGGATTTATTCTAATGAGATGGGCAGTGAGAGATGCAATCACTCAGATTATTGGTTTGTGGTACTTCAGTGAAATCGATGATCAATATTCATTTTTCAAGCTGTTTGTGAGGTTGAAATTGATGCCATTTTACGTAATGACTCCTTGGATTCGAGGGTATGAAAAGGAAATGACGGGGTTTCTGTTTACATGGATTTTGTCAGATTCACTTATCGATTTCATTTTTGCCGTGGGTGCCTTTGTTGCCATTGTAGATCCTAGAAGGAGTGGTAGAGAGGTAATGAAGGAAGGTTGTAATTTGTTATTGACGATGTTCAGCCAGGCATTCCAGATGAAGTGCTTGGAAACCATCTTTTGTGGATCATTGATGAGATTGGTCCTAGCTCGTATTTGGGGTAAAAATGTTTCGTTAGCTTTCCAGATAGTGGCGGAGGTTTATTTCATGGTGGCATGGTTGGTATTTTACTTTGCGGCTAGGCATAGAGATGCCGAGTATCGTGGAAGGAGGTTTGGGTTGAGAGAACTGGAGGGGTTGGTCGAAGGACTTGGATGATACTTTGGGCTTATACAGAGTCAATTCTCTCTTCTTCAAGATTCAATTGTAATGGAAAGGTAGTAACGCATTCCACTTTTACCTGTCTTTATAATGTACTTATAACTTTATCACCAGGTAATATACTCCTTCACCTTGTGTATATATTTGGCAGGAAAATGTTCCATTTACCCATCTTTTCTTTCATTGATGCCTTGCTTTTCACACTCTGTTTCTGGCAGATCATTCATGTTTTTTTTTGTGGAAAGAGTGAAAGGTTCTTTTTGCAGCCATTTCATAGTAGAAGTAGATGCATATGCAGGCTGAGTTACAGGACAGTTATAACATCTATATAACACCTGAATGAAGCTTAATTTTCTGGTTTGTATCCATGTCTTGGATGACTAGATTTCCCCTTCATTTTCGGTCCTAAAAAATAGTAGAAGAAATGGCCATCTACTCTAACAAAATGGCTGCAACGTGTCCCAAAAAAGAATGTAGAATGGAGATAACCTATAACTAGGGGGAAGCCCCCTTGAAGAAGGTTTCCTCTTGATTTTATTCAGCAGAAATATCCCTTCTCGTTCTTAGTCTTAGATCTCTCTGAAGCTCTGAGCATCACGCATCAATGGATGCAGACGAATCCAAGCCGGGGAAGAAGAAGAAGAGGAGCTCGGGGGACATTCCTGAGTTGGCAAATAATGCTTTGACATCTGTCCAGATCCACATTTGGGTCGAATTGGTTTAGGATGTCACTTTTGGTCGGAAGAAGCATGTAATGTAAAACAACATATGTGGGATGAATTATAGGACCTTGCCAATTGCCAGCCGTTTGTGTGGAGAATAAAAGAGTAATTCCCCAAGAACTGGGTTGCTGACGCGTGGATTGGACCAAAGCTGGGCCCTGCTAAGCGGAGAGACGCTTGCTTCATCCAGTCCCACACGGCCACCACGGCAGCAGGCGCCGCCGGTGACATCAGCCACCCCCACCATCTAACTCTTCATTTCTTCTTAATTTCATGCCCCATGCAACTTCTTGGAAGACCCCTTTTGCTCTCTCTCTCTGCTGTGGTGTCACTAGTTTTGGCTTCTGTCTCTGCGTTGGATCCTGATTCTGTCGGCATCTAAGCGTGCTTTCTCTTTTGCTACAAGTTGGGTCGGTAAGTCTACTCAAGGGTGGTGTTTCCCATTCTTTAATGGAGATAGAAAAAACGAGCTGGAGCCTATCGTTTCCACTTGTACCGAAGAGGAAATAAGGAGATCTGGTTCAGAGTTGAATTCTCAAAATGTTTCAGACAGCAGCGCAGGATCTTCGAGGAGGAACTCATTTCCCTGTACCTCTTATAGATCCAGCATCCTCAGAATCTTCACTATGTCTGACATTAAATCAGCCACAAAAAATTTCAGTCGCTCTGCGATGATTGGAGAGGGCGGATTCGGGTGTGTATTTAAGGGGTTGATAAAGAATGAGGAAGATCCATCCACAAAAGTTGAAGTTGCAGTGAAAAAGCTTGGTAATAGAGGGTTACAGGCAAGAACTTTTACATACTGCAATAATTTCAACAACTCTTAGCAATTGAACAAATTGTTATCGAACTTGATCATCGCTTTCATCCTTAATGATATGAAGAAAAGCTATTGATGCCCAATAACCTATGGCTACTTTCAAATCGAATCAAACCATTAATGAATATAGGCATATATTCATTGCTTTTGGATCGTTGAAGAATGTATATTTTGTTCGTTTGCTCTTTCAAGGTCCACGACTTGGTGTTTTCATGGCTGTCTTTTATGTGCATCAGGGACACAAGCAATGGATTCAAGAGGTTAATGTTTCAGATAATAGTGGATCCGAGGCTTAAAGGAAAGTCACACATCAGATTGGCTCATATGCTGTCGAAAGTAGCCAATCGATGCCTCGTCAGACACCCGAAGAACCGGCCGAAGATGAGCCAAGTTTTGGAAATGGTGAATCGGATTTTAGAAGCCGGAAGTGTCGCCGGGGATGTTCAACCGCCGTCGAAATTGACACCAACTGAAAACTCACAACTCTGCATCTGTGAACAATAAGAGGAGCCCCGAAGAGGGGAACCTGGGAAACAGATGGTTTGGTCGAATCTGGAGATCGAAGATTATGAAGACGTGATCACGGACTCCATAAACTGATCATGGATTTGATCCAAGAGTTTTTTAGATATAAATTTGTAATCTTCTTTTGTTTATGGCGTGACTCAAACCCGAGATTGTATGAACAAAGAGTTTCGACGCATGAAGTCGGATTATAGAGACAAGCTTCGATTTTTAAAAGATTATTCTTATTGTACATCTGAATTGGTTACTATTGTTGTCCAATTACATGAGACAAAGTGTGCTTCCAACGTTTGTATATAAAAAGATGTGCATGAGGCAGGCAAAGTAAGGTTTATTCAGAGCCGTCGATTTCAGAGGGAGTGCCGAACGAGAATAAATCTGGAATTGGAATCACACACCGTTCAATACAGTCGCTCTTTGAATTCTGAAGAATGCAATCCAGGCCGTTCGTTCTCTCATCGCAAGGCCACTTTATTCGACGTTTAACGTCCTTGCAACTGTATATAAAGGAATCCCATTTTACTTGGATTTCTCCCGTTCCCTTTGGTTTCTCAATTGTTCTTGCGTTCGTCATTTGCTTTCTTATTTGAGCCGCTCAATCAGCCGAACAAGCTCCTTGCTAACTGAGCTCAATTGGGTCTGAATTTTAGGTAAGTAATCAGATTAATTACTGATCTGTTATGCGTTTGATTGATTCTTGGATTGGTTGGTTGATTTTCGGATTGCCCGGGAATCTTTTGGTGAAACCAATGTTAAATATTGAGCTATTTTATTATTTGGGTGTTTGTTTATTATCATGTTTGTCGATGTTTTTAACTGGGCGCTGGTTTTGTTGGGATTATGATAAATTTCCCATTATTCTTCTCTGATATTTCAATAATTTTCCGATGGATCTCCAGATTTCCCTGTCAGTGAGTCAAACAACTTCATTTTCCAGAAAGGTAACTCAAAGAGTCACCGGATCAAAATATTTCGAAATAGATTGTTTTCGTAATTTATGTTGCTGACCTGGGCTTGATGATGTTCTCTTTCTTTTTCCTTTTCTTTTTCAAATCTGTTCAATTGATTCTAAAATTAGGCGAAGTCTCTATGCATGGATGTGCAGTTTTGTCGAGAAGACAGTGACAATGTTTTTGCAAATAGACAAATGGAGGATTAATCAATTATTTATGGGATTTTTTAGTGAGTTGACCTCATACATTCGGCAGAAACAATGTGACATTGAACGAATCGGGGGTTGATTTGTTTATCATTTGCTTTATGAATTAAATTTATTTTTAATGCTCTTCATATTATTTGGTCTGTAAATGTTCCCAATGGCCGTTTTCTTCTTGTTTTCATCCTTTGGATACAGTATCTTGAATTCACAAACTCTGTCTGTTCTAAACAGCGAAAGGACAGATCCTTAAACAAACACACCCATTTATGAAGCAAGGCAGGAGTTACAAACTCATAATCTAGAGTCACTCACTTGAATTTTTCTGGGTGTTTTTCACAGAACATCATTTAGTCTCACCCTGTTTTATGGACTGAATGCTCTTTAAGCATTTGCTCATATTACATGTTCGATTTAATCTGTCTGAATTGGCAATTGTTACCATGTTTGAACTTTATCAAAGTGTAACGTACATATGAGACTGACTGGCATCGTCAATAGTTCGTCGGGACTGAAATCCGAGTGAAAAATTATTTGTGGGCAGATTGTTCGAGATTGGAACATTTGGATTTACATTAATTTGTTTATAGGATTTTTCTATTTAGGTAGATTTTCACACAGATTTTTAGAAAAAATTTACTCTTCATTTTTCTGTATATAGTTTTTTCTTATTTAACTGAGTGTATTTTTACGACTTGTTTGGTGGTAGATGGTTTTACATGGCCATGATTCAGATGCAATTCAGTGGGGTCTCCGTCTTTTTGATGGAGATTCAAGCTTCAATTCTGGGTATTATGGTGATATATCACAGCATGATCCTAACTATCAGGGGGATTATTACAGAAGCCAATATGATCCCCAGTCGGAAAATGTGGACGACGATGAAGCAATTGCTCGTAACCTGCAAGAGAATTTTTCACAACTATCCGTCATAGATGCCTCTGGATTCTCTAATGCAGGCGATGAGCATTTGCAACCATCCATATTTTCGAATAATTGGCAAGGTTCATTGTCGAGAAACTATAGTTCAAACATATAAAATGAGCGTCTGTGTCTGCCTAAATCTCAAAAACTTGTTCATCCTTTGTTCTGAAGGGGTTTTTTCAATGTGCAGACCAAGATCAGGTGGAGGATGATTTGGAAGCTGTGGAGCCTTCTAGTTCATGTTCTAGTCCTAGTGTTGGAGAGGAGTACTCTTATTCTTATGGTCTTGATGGAGATGTAGACTGGAGATTGAATCAAATTACTCTTATTCCGGTGAGTTATTTATTCTTTGTAAAATAGAAATTTCAGCAGCATGACATCAAATAATTGCAATTTTTAACTAACTTTTGTTTTACTCAAGTTTTTCTGCAAACACCAAAATTTATATAAAATTCGGATTTCAGAAATGCTACAGCCTCTGTAGCATTTTAGCATAAATTCTCTTCAAATAAATAATTTCATGGCGTAAAAGTATCTCAAAATGTAATGATTTTTAGAACTAGCATCTCCTAGAGCTCTAGTATAGTTCTTTGAGGATATAATATGATGGGAAAGTCAGGGCAGCTCGTCACATTTATCTGGGATTGGGGCTTGTAGAGAATATGCAACCCTTTTATTTGCCTCTGATAAAAATTTTGTGAAGCTTAGATGAGTGGCACCTGGAGTTTTTGTAGTTGAACTTAGGAGAGCAAGATACACATGCTTGCTCCAAGTCCATCTTGTTTCTTTGTAACTCTTCACCCTGAGCCCACTGGCCATTGTAGACCTCTCAGCTTACTTGGTTGAATGGATTTGAGACGTCTCTGTCATAAATTGATAGATCTTTCGGTTCATTATTTTGAGATCTTCACTCTTTGATGTTAAAAGATTGTGGCAGAAAATGGTCGAATAGCCTTGCCAATGCGAACAAGTGGCCTAAAATTTCTGTCTGATTTTCTGCAGCATGTTCCTAGGATCAATGGAGAGATTCCTTCCATCGATGAGGCAACTTCGGATCATCAAAGGCTAATGGACAGGTAGTGCTGTAACCTTTTTCATAACATGTTCTTTTCATTTCCAATTTGTCTGAGCAAATAATTCCACAAAATCTGAGTTTGCTCGTTTGAGCTTCGTGAATGAGTTGATTTGCATGTTACTGCCCTTTCCATCAAGGTTGCAAGTGTATGACTTTGTCGAACATAAGGTTCAAGGAGATGGTAATTGCCAGGTTAGTTGCTACTCAGAATCTATTTCTGTAAGTTAATTTCCGAATCTCCAGCAGTAGATCTCAGTGGGTGAAAAGTTATAATATTTCCTTTACAGTTTCGCGCTTTATCGGATCAACTATATGGAACACCTGATCACCATGATTTGGTTCGACAAAAAGTTCTGGATCAAGTATGTAATCCTCTGAATGCTGAAGAATTATATTTGGTCTTCATAGTTTCTGAATTTTATTCTTTCTAATCACTCGTGCCAACAGCTTAAGACACATCCGAAGATATACGAGGAGTATGTTCCCATGGAATACGATGATTATTTGGAAAAAATGTCGGGGTATTGTCCAATCTTCATTGCTATCATCCAACATCTCTAATCTCTCAATATAATCATGATAAGTAATCATTGTGTTGTATTTCGACGAAACTAGGGATGGCGAATGGGGTGATCATGTCACGTTACAAGCAGCTGCAGATAAGGTATGGTGGTTCATTTCAAATCTCCGATTATTACTCCATCTTTAGAATCTGTTCGAGTCAAGACCAATGACAATGTTTAATGCAGTTCGGTGTGAAGATATTTCTGCTTACTTCTTTTAAGGATACCTGCTGCATTGAAATTCTACCCACATTCCAGAAAACTAAAAGAGGTGAATTTCCACATTCCAAATCAATTTTCTAGCCGAGATCTCTGAAATTGATGTATTTGGCAACGATGCAGTCATTTTCTTGAGCTTTTGGGCAGAGGTCCATTACAACTCAATCTATCCACAAGGAGGTAAATATGTATTTCTTACCTCAAGAGGAGGTTCCTAGGCTCGAGTATTTAATGCCTTCTGACTTTCATATTTCTTCAGATATGGCCCCAAGCACAGATGCACCATCCAGTGAAATGAGGAAGAAACGAAAATGGTGGTTTTTCGGGAATAAGCATTAGCAAAGCCTGCTATAAGCCTCTCCTATTTCTCATTTTTGAACTGAACCTGCATTTTGGCTTCTGCGATCCCAGCCATTCTCTAAGTAATTAGAACTCCCATCTCATATTTGAAGCTTCTACTCTGATAAATCTGAAATCTGTCAGAATAATTGGTTTGGAAAAGGCGATAGCTTGTGAATTTTATGGTCACATGCTATTGGCATTACATGATCTCTGAGAAACAAGTGTATTCTAATAGATTGAATCCGGAAAGAAAGTAACTTCTGATTGGAAAGTGAGTGATTTTTTTGTAAAATTGAGAAGAGAATTGCAGAACAAGGCATCAGGATTGAAACCTCACCGCGTTTCATTCTAGACTTTTTCACCTTCTATCAGAGGCTCGTCTGCATAAAGGCTACTCACCAAAGAAGGATAGACTCTATGGCCAGGTTTAAGACCTGGAAACGAGGACAGCAAAACCCCATTATCAAGTCTCTGAAACTCAAATTTCTCTGCGGAAAGGTGAAGAAACTCAAGCAGCATTGAGGAGAGAGATTTGGATCAGAGAGAAGAAGGGGAGCCAGGCCCGGATTGAGCTCGGAGAGGACAGAGGGATTGGGCAGGACAGCAAGGGTTTAAGGCCAGAGTTTTCCAGCAATATTTTGCGGAGTCAAGCTTTCAGAGCCGCCATATCGAGGCCAGCGAGCAAAGCTGGTGATCCTGATCCCTGAATTGAAAACAAAAATCAGCTCCACGCAGCTCATTCCCGCGTTTCTGAGCAATTCCACCGCCGGAATCTTCGCGCCGGCAACAAACCAAACGGAAAAGCTCGCAGACAGCCGGAGCAGAAACGCGATCGAAACTAAATAACAATTTATAAAACAAAACGATAAAGGGCAAATAAGTAATTATACATCGCACTGTACCGGAAGTATCTCGGCGAGCCGAGTGGCGGTGGGTTAGATGGAAGACTAGAAAGGTGGATGGTACGAGAGACGCCATTAAAAGCTCACTCACAGTCACACTGAGCTACTCAGATGACGCTGCAGACTGCGTTGGACCCATCCTATCCTGCGCTCAATATCCCTTTTCTAAACCCTCAAGCCTCCCACTTTGCTTCCCTTCTCTCATCTCTCTCTCTCTCTCTCTCTCTCTCTCTCTCTCTCTCTTCTAAGCTTTTGGTCGGAACACGCAAGATTACGGCGAGCAGAAGAAGTTGACGAGAGTTGACCATGGAGGAAAGCGCCGGAAACTCGAGTGAGAACCCGGAATTACAGGGCGGTGGAGACTGCTGCAGATCATTTGGGCACAAGTGTAACGACTTGGTGAAGAAGCAACGGACGAAATTCTACATCCTCCGCCGTTGCATTGCCTTGCTACTCTGTTGGCACGAACGCAGCGACTCCTGAGGCTGACCTCGTACACTTTTTCTACCTCGTTTTTTGCTTTGTGCGAGTGGCGCTCTAATGGGTAAACCAATCTGAACTTTGACTCCTTTTTCTTCGCTTTTTAGCAGATGGAAATGTTGTTCCGATCGATTTTACCTGCGACCAGTTTCACGGTGTGTTCTTCGAGAAACTTTAGAGAAAGTAACGATGTTTATTTAGAGAATGATTCGAACTCTACGCTGGATTAAAGGCTTGACGTACGGCCGCCGAACTACGTTGTTTTGAGAAAATTATGAAACTTGTCCATCAATCTTTAGACCCAGAACTGGAAGTGGATTGAATGAGTGGACGAAGATCGACTTTGGTGGTAGATACGTCAGTCGTCCCGACAGCGAGAATCATCTTGAGGAAAACGGAAAAAGATGACATTCATGTTATCATGTATGTACCGTCGTCTGCTGCTCTTTCGTGGCGCTCTCTTTGTCTCTCCTCTTTCTCTCTCTAAACGCAGACTGGAAAGGCGAAAGACGGTCAAATATGAAAATAGAAGGTCAAGGGTCATTCAATGATCCAGAAAGAACCCAATTGGTTTCTTCGAAAAGTGGACGCGTGCATCTCTGACAACGTTGAAAAGAAACAAGGTGCTTAGTGCCTTCTTCTTCGTCTTAGCTCGTAATTTTCAGAACCACCATTTGCAAATCTCCACGTGCAGCACGCGCTTGATAGTGCCACTCTTCATTCTCTCTCTTCCTTTTTTGACCTTCGATCATCTTTCACTTCCTGGGAGTTGGATCTGGTTCGGACAGTGACTGAAAACAGGTCGTGATGTATTTCTGCCGGCGATTCTATCGTTTGAAGAGACAGATTTATAAGATCGGAGTGACACTTTCCGGCGATCAAGTTCAGTTTTCTTTCTCTCGGGTTCAATTTCTCCGGCAATCATTTTCTCCGACTGCCTCCGACGACCCTTGATTCTCTCCTCCACTACACTCAGGTGGTCGCTTCTATTTCCCGGCCAAAGATCATGGTTCTGACAGTAATCTATAAACTAATGCTCAAATATGTGTGTACTGATGCTATAAAAGAAGAGAATCTCACTCAAGGCCTAAGCAATGTAACGTAATATACAGCAGAATTAACTTGTCCTGAATCAGTACATGAGCTGCTTACATTAGCTGTAAACTATACAACTTAACAGAACGTTACAGAACAAATGAAAAAGATCAGCCAATTAGACAAGCTTTGTACACAAATCCAGGCGACCCCTCTACTGTGTTTCCCATGCTTCACTCCAAGTTAGATAAGCTGAAGAAAATGTCTTTTAAATCTTAGCTGCCGATTTTAAAATCCGGTAATGAAGCTTTCTCGATGGTTGGCGCAGATTCTTTCTTGTCCGATGCAAAAAACGTCCAGTTTTGAAATGCATCGAGACTGCTTGCTATAAGCCGGTTCAGGCCGCTGAGGCTATCACTTAAAATTACATTCTCACTTAGGTACTTACATGATGGCATATCCAGTTCAAATGGACCTAAAGAATCAGGCTGCAACGTAGATGACATTAATAAGTTGGACCAAATCAGCATTCATATATTTTTTTAGAATGTCTCAAATAATAGAACAACAATGTAAGATTACGAGGATGTGAGCTTTTTTTTTTTTATTTCAGGCATGAAAACTAGTATGGTTTCTGTGATGGAAATTCAAAAACTGTAGTTGGCAAATTAATTAATACAAAGGAGAATAGACATACCCAAAACATATCTTCTAGTCCACAAATATCCTTGCCCGAATTTTCTTGATCCTGTCGATTAGACTCTCGCTCCTCAATCTGGTCTTGATCTTCCACATGCATCTCTTCTTCTTGTAAGTCCTGAAGTTCGTTTTTACTTTCCAAGCATTCATATATTCTCCTAATAAAATGGTTCACAATATTAGAAAACATAATACCTTGGCCGTGTGGCTGGATCCTCCCAAGTTCATCTTAGAGATCTGTTGGCAGTCCCTTGAAGAAGTAAAACCGGAGGTAGTTGGAACCTCCTGATTGAAAATAGAACTCCTGCGAAATGAGAAGGCATCGCAAGTTTCCTCAGCATCCCAGATGGAAGGTATATTGGATGCTAAAGTTGATTGAAATTTCATCTTCTCTAACTGTATAGCCACATCAAATGAGTCACAGCTGAATGGGATATGTTGAAGACTTTGGTTTTCGATAACATGTGGCTCAATGCAGTCAGTATCTATCTCCTCAGACACGCTTGAAAGCAGATCTCCAACACTTACATTGGTAAGGCTATCAGCCCACTCACCAGCAGAAAGTGACGTTCCATTGCTTAACCTTAAGTCATCCTAATTACAAATCAAGGAAAAGGATGCCACATTAACACAAATATAAAATTTATGTAGATGATATAAACCATTAATGAAGAGTAGACAAAAAACACTTAGGTACAAAAAATTACCACATCTTTAGTGTCTTTTGGAATAATCCCAGTAGCAGAGTTCTTTCCACCTTGTTTTACATTTTGTATGTTTTTCACTGAATTCAATTGACCCTCACAGACATCCGGAGACTGACTATTACACGATGGAACAGACACTGCCACTTTATCCACACTCTGTTCTTTGATATTATTTCTGTTCCTGATTAGTTGACTTTGATTGTAGCAAGATGCTACAGGCAATGTAAACAACCCATTCTCCGAATAGAGAAACCAACCATACCTGCATTAACATTTCAAAAAGTTATAATAGTATAGTTTTTATGTTTTAGGTTTCTATGTGGTTCGTTATAATCATCACAATTATTATGATGTAGAGTTAGGTAGGCAGTACATTCATAACTACCTTAAACGGAAAAGTGCAGGGCTTCCAATTGATGCATATACTTCAGCTGCACTCACTATGGAATCTTGTGTCCAAATCTGATCGTTTGACAGGCTTTCCCTTTGAACACAGTAAGGAAAAAGTTTGAGCTCTCCACATGCAGCAGTTGAATTACCCCATTTTCGATTTAGATGTTCCAAAACTGATGATATCTTCTTGCGAGCACTAAGAGTAAGCTCCAGGTGGGGATTATGTTTATCCTGAAACATGACAATTGCACAATCCAACCATTGGTGACAAAAGAAGCCTTATTCCAAAAGTTTGTTCTTTACAAGTAAATATGCATTAGCTCTCACCATTTCCAGAGCTTTTCGAGTACTGTCATCCATGGGAAATAACTGAAGTTTTAGTTTTGTAGCAGATACAGAACTCTCAACAAAAAGATTCTGCTGGGATATAGAAAACTGAGGGAGGCCAAGAGGATTTGAATTCTTCTGACCTGAAAATTGATAGAAGTCATGAAATTAATTTACAGCTCGTTTAATTTTTCTTGATGCAAACACAGATATTAAGTTGAGAAACAAGTAAATTCCACCTGATGTACTCTGGTCAAGTCTAAACTCTGTATTAGCTGTCCTCTCCAAATGCTCTGCAGCGTCAGCAACCAAAGAAACCCCAGCAATTGCTGCCTTTTCCCATTTTCTATATGCAGCCGGGGAGGCAATACCTGCTAGACGTTTACAGACACATAAATTAAGTACCAGCAAATTTAGCTACTTTTTGACCATGCAATATGTGGAAGTAAATGAGATATATATACAACCTAACCAGTTAAGGACCTATGGTAAATATGAACCAAGATCAATAGTTTCAAACTAAAAAACAGGAGCTCAATAAATTGGAAAGGCAAATGATACAATTGCTAACTGTATTAAAGAAAAAAAAACTCACAGGTTTTCTTGCGCTGCCTTGCAGGTTTGAGAACAGCAGAGTCTCCTCTATGGTTTCCACGGTTTATACCAGTGTTTATATTGCGCTTGAGTAGAGTTTTTGTGGGACTTAATTTTGAAATGTTTTGACTGTCCAGTAAAACCAGTTTAACTGTTCGATCATCAAGTCCTGGCCGGCTACTCTGATTTGAGACAATATTTGGAGCTGTAAGAAGGTAGTTGTCACCCTGCAATGGTTGTTTTTTACCATTCTTCTTTCTATCTCTTAAAAGTTGGTGTTCCTTCATTTCATTAAAAACAGATCAATCAGTCTAGAGTAAAGAACCTTTTTACATCGGAAAAGGCAAATAGGAATGGCACTCTTGACTTACCAAGGCTTCTATAAATATCTTACACCTTCGAGGTTTTAAGTGAAGCTTGGAAGCCCTGCAGCTATACTTTTCCAGTAAAGACCACCTACCACACATTCAAAATGTTTGAGATTTTCAGAAGAAAATGCAATTTAATCATTTGCAAACAACACCTTATATACCAAAAGAGAACCTTCGATATTTCATATAGGATCAGTGGAAGACAATAAAAAGATTCATCCTCGACCGTACCATCTTAACATTGCAGCATTAGTATCCTTTGAATTTTTTGAATCCAAGCACAATCCAGGACCCAAAAGCTTATTCATCCTTCTTATGAGACGATAGTAATAATGTCTGACCTGATAAAATCAATAAGAAAATGAGAAAATATCACAGAAGAAACATAACATGTGAGAACAATCACATATTCACGGCAAGTACCTGATCCTTATTTTTACTCTGGACACGACAAGTGATCTTTTCGAAATTCTATAATCAAAGTATAATGCGATTAGAAATCATCACACTAGGGGGGAAATAATAACAGTCTCGTTTGAAAAGTAACATACCTTGCCAACTTGCCGCAATGCAGTGAAAAAACTTTCTTCCTCTTGTCGTGTCCAAGCAGCCCATTGCCGCGTCGCCTTTTTTGCTGGATCACCATAACACAGAGAAAAAATGTGAAATTCTGCAGCTAACCAAAATAAGATTCAGATGAATTACACATATTACAATCCCATCAAAATACCTGGATGCTGTGACATGACAGGATTGGACGCGACACCAAGATCTCCACCATGGTCTGACATCTTCGGTGCCTCAATATGTGTTTCAAGATCAAAGGATGCTTTGTCTGTCTGCATGTTAGCTACATTTGACGATTTATATCCATAGGTCTTTCAGTTTCCAAGCTCAAAAAGTGCTCTTTCTACCACTAACTACCAAGTTGTGCACTGGGGAAAAACAAGAGAGTAATATAAGATATCTTGCTATCTATATCAGCAGAAGATTAGAGTTCAAATTAGTATGATGAACGATATCTTAAGCTACAAAATTAGATTCACGCACTAAAATGGGGTTTCTTATCATATCAAGAAGAGAACAAAAATTTAAAGAATTTGGAAAATTGAATCGGAAATCTCCCACAAAGGAGCAAAATAGGTGGTACCAGGAAAAATGGAATAACGAAGGACTACAACTCAAATTTCGCCAGTACCTCCAAATGGAACAATATTGAGACCAAAATATCTACATTGAACACAGATGCAGAAACTCAGTCTACAAAATCTAACATTAAAAAATAAATCAATCCAGCAACAAGCATGAAAATAAGTTGGCAGCTAAGATAGTATGCCGCACTGAAGAAATCAGATCCAGAGAACGATCGCGCAACTCAATCACGTTGACCACGTTAAATTAATTCTAATTAATTTTGCATCTAAATACTTAAAAAATAAGTAAATAAAAAAGATCAAGAATAAGAAGAATCCCTCCCCTATTTCCCTAATTTTTCAACAAAAAACAAGGGTTTTCGTTCAATTCGACCTCCAAGTGATCCATAAAAAAAGAGAGAAAAAGCGAAACTGAGAGACTACGCTACGACTGAAACATCGTCAAATTAGCAGTGCCTGACAATGAGTAGGAACGATGAAACAAAACCTATCGACAAACGCAGGCAAGCATAAGCTTCGAATCTCGACGGTGAGCAATAGAAACCGGGGAGAATCTTCCGAGTCCGATTGATGGCGTCAAGTCTTGGACGAAAGAAAGGAAAATCGGATTTTACTTAACGCACACGAAAAAAGCCCAATTGGTTCGCTTTGCCAAAAATAACTCTCCAGTAAATTTAATAATTATTTAATTTAAATATAAAAAAAACTCAATATTTATTAAATTGGAAATAAAAAAAATCATAGAAAATCACAATATCTAAGAAACATGAAGAAGATCACTCCTTGTTCATCACAACTCTAATAATCCAAACATAGGATCACCCAGATGGACAACATGTTCGAACCAATCCGGTCGAACCCAAAACGGATCCTCACTGACCCTAAACGGGTTCTCACTGGCCCGCTCGCCTTTCTCGTGCTCGATCACAAGTTGCCTTTCATTCCCAACTCTTATCCCTCGTCTTCACTGCCGACACTAAGAGTGTAAGCTTCAACTGGTCGAATTAGGAAGTGATTTCCAATTCAACATCCATTTTCTTGTTCCTGGTTGATTTGATTTGCTTATGTTTATAGTCTGAGTTCGAGCTGAAGGAAAAAGCAAATACCAAAGTGAAGAACAATAAAACTAAATTGAAGAAGGAAAATACCAATGGAAGAAGACACACACTCTATTTGATCAAAAGCAAGACAATTTTATAAAGAGATGACAATCATATTTATAGGGGTTAGCAAACCCTTATAGTAATTGAAATAATAAAACCTAATTATGACCATAAAAACTCTAAACTTTTGGCCTTTCAACTACATAACTTATGACCTTTCATCTAAATAACTTTTGGCTTTTCATTTTTTTAAACTTCTAATTTAAAACCCCACTAAATAACATTTAATTTATTCAACAAAACTCCCCCATAAACTTAAATGTTTCTACCATCCGTCATGCCAATCATCTTCTTGTATTTGTCAAAAGATACTTTCGGTAGCGGTTTTGTGAAGATATCTGCAACTTGATCTTGACTTGCCACGTGCACTAATTCCACATTTCCTTCCTTCACATGATCTCGGATAAAATGAAAACGGACGTCAATGTGTTTGCTTCTTTCATGGTTTACTGGGTTCTTTGCCAACTCAATTGCCGATCTATTGTCAACTTGAATCACGGTTGTACATAGTTGCTTGAGCTCCATCTTGCTTAGCAAATTTCTAAGCCATATCGCATGACATACGCACCAAGATGCTGCCACATATTCTGCTTCACATGTCGATAGCGTCACGATCGGTTGCTTCTTTGAAAGCCAAGTAAATGCTGTGTTGCCCATAAAGAACACGTAACCCGATGTACTTTTTCGATCATCTATGTCTCCGCACCAATCGCTGTCAGAGTAACCAACTAACTTGTAATCTTTAGCTTTCGAGTAGAACAACCCGAGTGACACCGTACCTTGGATATATCGTAGGACTCGTTTCAATGCTTTCCAATGTGAATAAACCGGTTCCTCCATGAACCGACTTATAATGCCGACACTTAATGAAAGATCCGGCCTTGTGCATGTGAGATATCGAAGGCTTCCCACCAAACTACGGTATCTATTTGCATCGACACGATCTCCTCCATCTAACTTTGAGAGTTTTGCACCTGGTTCCATTGGTATTGATACCGGATTGCAATTCGCCATCTTATACTTCTCCAAAATCTTTTTTGCATATGCCTCTTGTGATATAAAAATACCCGTCTCTCCTTGTCTAACCTCCAAACCAAGAAAATACTTTAGGAGACCCATATCTGTCATCTCAAATTCTCGTGTCATTGTGCCCTTAAACTCTTCTATCATCTCATCATTGTTAGCTATAAAAATGAGATCATCAACATAAAGGGCAACAAATATCATGTTACCTCCACTCTTCTTAGTATAAAGGGCATGCTCATAGGGACATTGTTTGAATCCATTCTCCTTGAAGTATGTATCGATACGAGTATTCCATGACCGCGGTGCTTGCTTCAACCCGTAAAGTGCCCTCTTCAATTTTAGCACTTTCTTCTCTTCTCCAATTTTCATGTATCCTAGTGGTTGTTCGACATAGACTTCTTCTTCAAGCACACCATTCAAAAATGCCGACTTGACATCCATTTGGAAAATCGGCCATTTGAATTGAGCCGCTTGGGATATGAGCAATCGGATTGTCTCCATTCTTGCAACGGGAGCAAACACCTCGTCATAGTCTATTCCCGCCTTTTGCTTGTATCCCTTCGCAACAAGTCGTGCCTTGTATCGCTCTATCTTTCCTTCAGCATTCATCTTTTTCTTGAATACCCACTTCACACCAATAGGCTAACTTCCTTCTGGTAATTCTATTAGCTCCCATGTATTGTTGCGGTCAATCGCTTTGATCTCCTCATCCATGGCAGCTTGTCACTTCTTGTCTCGCACCGCTTCTTCAAAGCTGATATTTTCAGCATCTGCCAAAAGACACACAAGATGTACTTCATTAGTCGAATCATACAAATCTTGCAAACTTCGCATTTTGGGTCGTCGTGGTTCATCTTCATCATCGGTAGTTTCAGAGTTTGTTGGTACAACAACTGATGTCTCTCCAACTTCGATGTTAACCTCCGTCGAATTGTTCCAATCCCACTCTCTTGCTTCATTTACTCGTACATCACGATTCACTATCACCTTCTTGTTTATCGGGTTAATAAGCTTGTATCCTTTCGTCTTCTCATCATACCCAATAAAAATATACATTTTGCTTTTATCTTCGAGCTTCGTTCTTTGTTGATCTGGTACGTGTGCATAAGCTACGCTACCAAACACCTTAAGATGGGAAACCGTCGGTTTTTGTCCGCTCCATGCCTCTTGTGGTGTTTGATCATCTAACTTGACATGTGGACATCGATTTTGCACATAGACGGCGCATTGCACAGCTTCCGCCCAAAATTCCTTTAGCATATTTTTGGTCTTGAGCATTGATCGAACCATGTCGAGAATGGTTCGGTTCTTTCTTTCGGCCACGCCATTTTGTTGAGGAGTGTACGGTGCGGTTAGAAATCGCCTTATGCCTTGCTCCTCACAATACTTCATGAAATCTGTCGAAGTATACTCTCCACCTCTATCAGATCGTACTGCTTTTATGTGCCTATCACTCGCCTTCTCCACCATAACTTTGAACTTTTTGAACACCTCGAACGCCTCTGATTTTTCTTTCAGAAAATAAACCCAAGTTTTTCGTGAGAAATCATCGATAAAAGAAATAAAATACCTTTTACCACTGAAAGATTCAGGTGTAATTGGTCCACATATGTCGGTATGAATCATCTCGAGAGGTTGCTTAGCCCAATATTCCGCCTTCTTTTGAAATGAGGCTCTTGCATGCTTGCCGAGCACGCATTCTTCACAAAATTTACCCTCGAGAAGTATGTTGGGTAGTCCGTGCACCATATTCTTATTTGTTAACTCTTTTAGGCCACCATAATGTAGGTGACCAAAACGGAGATGCCATAGTGATGCCTTGTCTTCTACGTCCACTCGCAAACATTTCTCTCGCACGCTTCTCAAATTCAGCTTATACATCCGATTTCTTCACATCTCGACTCGAGCAACCAAACGTCCCTGCTTGTCCTTCAAGTGTAGTAGTTTGTCTTTTAAAAATATCGAATAACCTTTCTCTGTTAGTTGCCCCATACTCAAAATGTTGGCTTTGAGGTCTGGTACGAAATAGACTTCTTGGATTGACCCTATTAAACCATCATTTTGTAAATAA